>CM024798.1:963660-1053660 GCA_014281875.1 Nibea albiflora | reverse complement strand
GACTTGTAGTTTTTGTCCTGTTTCATGTATTTATCTTTAAAGCAGCCTGATGTGTTTGCATGTTTTTAGAGTTCAGAGTTTGTTCATGTCAGGACTCCACCTGTCACTGTGTGGAGATGAACTCCACCTACTAATGAGTGACTAATGTTTAAAAGCAGCCTGACTCTTTAACAGCATGTTGTTGATCTTCTTCTTGACGTCTCAGCAGCCAAACTGCAGCAGCGCCTCCCCAGCACCTTTTTAAACCGTGTGTCGCTTTAACACGCGTTGCCAAACGCCCAGCGCCGCCCGCCAACCCGCCCCGCCCTCTAACACACCAGACTGAAGGGTGGAGAAAAGAGAACCCACCGTGCATGAGCCTTCCCTCCCAACTCATTCAAGAGAAACGCTTGACATTGATGTCTGACGTCTGCTCCTGCTGCTCACACAAACCTTCCTCCTCCTCACCACTCACCTGTCTCACCTGTCTCACCTGTCTCACCTGTCTCACCCCCTCCTCTGTCCTGCTGGATAACAGCTAATTTACATCAATAAAGACTCGACATGAAACAGCACATCAAAGTGAGATGATCAGTCAGTCTTTGACTTTGAGGCTGGATTTTAACGCTGCATCCACGTTCTGTCGAATTCATCTTTGAATTCACAGATTTTTACCTGAAAGTTACAGAAAGGTGTACTCTGAACTGAACTGGATGTTTACCAGGTGTGCTGGCTCTGATTTTTTTATTGGACCGTTTTACAGACGGTGAATCTGAATCAGCGTTTTTGATCTGAAACCAGTGGAGCGTTTCCCTCTCCGCTTTGTTTCTCTGCATGTTTTGTCTGCATGTTCACTTCCTCCTCATCCTGCTTCTGTCTGACATCTGCTGCCTTCACTGTCTCCGTTTATACACCGACAGGTCCACATCACTCAGAGCGCCGAGCACTGCTCGGCTCAGTTTCTATGCAGATGATACCAAAATGTTCAGTAGATGTCTGATTCTGTGGTTTGGACTGGTTTCAGTGACACATTTACATCTCGTGCTGTTAGCTGTTGAATGAAGGTGTCCGTCCACAGAATGAAAGAAACATTAGAGGAGTGTATATTAGTCTTAGTGGTATTTACATCGTCCTGTTAGCCGCTAGCCACAGACTCAAACAAAGCGTCTCATTCTGTCCCAAACCGACATCAGACTTCCCTCCATCTCCCCCTCTGCCTCCTCTTGTTTTTTATTCCATCACCCCTCCTCCTCCTCCTCTCCTCCTCCTCCCTCCCTCCATCCTCCTCCTCCTCCTCCTCCTCCCTCCTCCTCCCTCCTCCTCTTCCTCCTCAGCAGTCCTCTCAATGACATAGCGTAAAAAGAACCTCTTTTCCCGAACGTTTCCGTTCTACAAGAGCAAAGAGCGAGCGAGCAGGAGAGACCAGCGACGTCGACCGTAAGTACCAAACCGGCGCAGCGGGGCGAGGCCGTCTGTCTGAGAGACGATTGGTCAGGTGACAGGAAGAGAGGCCAGCTGGAGGCGGCGCTGCTGCAAAAGGCGTATTGGTTGTCACGGCAAACAGGGCCCGGCTTAAAACAATGTAGTGACCCGACCAGAACCTGGTTCAGATAATCACAGTCGGGGCCCCGAGCAGCCTCTGGTTACTGCAGATGTTTCAGCTGTGGACGGATGAATATTCAGACTCCTCCTCCTCCTTGGAGCCAAAATGGCTCCGCCCTGTTACGCCGCTGGTGACCGGCTGCGTTCCCTCTGCTCTCTCGGTCTGTCGCTGTCGCTCAGTAACTTTGTTTCTCTGTGGTTGTTTCTCCTCGTTGTTCACTCGGCTCTGCTGACCTCAGGACAACAGTGACGACATGCTATCCAAAGGCCACAGTAAGTCTGTCCCTCCAACCGACACCACCAACACCACCAACACCAACGTCAACACCATCACCAACATCATCACCAACATCAACACCATCACCAACATCAACACCATCACCAACACCAACGCTAACACCATCACCAACATCAACACCACCAACACCATCACCAACATCAACATCACCACCAACATCAACACCATCACCAACATCAACACCATCACCATCACCAACACCAACGCTAACACCATCACCAACACCAACGTCAACACCATCACCAACATCAACACCATCACCAACATCAACACCATCACCAACATCAACACCATCACCAACGCTAACACCATCACCAACATCAACACCATCACCAACACCAACGCTAACACCATCACCAACATCAACACCACCAACACCATCACCAACATCAACATCACCACCAACATCAACACCATCACCAACATCAACACCATCACCATCACCAACACCAACGCTAACACCATCACCAACATCAACACCATCACCAACACCAACGTCAACACCATCACCAACATCAACACCATCACCAACATCAACACCATCACCAACGCTAACACCATCATCAACCTCAACACCACCAACACCAACGTCAACACCATCACCAACACCAACGTCAACACCATCACCAACACCAACGTCAACACCATCACCAACATCAACACCATCACCAACGCTAACACCAACATCAACACCATCACCAACATCAACACCATCACCAACGCTAACACCAACATCAACACCATCAACACCATCACCAACATCAACACCACCAACGCTAACACCATCACCAACATCAACACCATCACCAACGCTAACACCATCACCAACATCAACACCATCACCAACATCACCACCAACACCAACATCAACACCATCACCAACATCAACACCATCACCAACATCAACACCATCACCAACATCAACATCACCACCAACACCAACATCAACACCATCACCAACATCAACACCAACATCAACACCATCACCAACATCAACACCACCAACACCAACGCTAACACCATCACCAACATCAACACCATCACCAACATCAACACCATCACCAACATCACCACCAACACCAACATCAACACCATCAACACCATCACCAACATCAACACCATCACCAACATCAACACCACCAACACCAACGCTAACACCATCATCATCACCAACACCATCACCAACATCACCATCAACACCATCACCACCAACATCAACACCATCACCAACACCCTCCTCCTCCACTTCCTCCTCCTCCTCCTCCTTCTTTCCTCCTCCTTCTTCATCTTTCCTCCTTCTTCTTTCTTCCTTCTTTCCTCCTTCTTCTTCTTCTTTCCTCCTTCTTCTTCTTTCCTCCTCCTTCTTCTTCTTTCATCCTTCTTCTTCTTCTTCTTTCCTCCTTCTTCTTCTTCTTCTTTCCTCCTTCTTCTTTCTTCCTTCTTTCCTCCTTCTTCTTCCTTCCTCCTCCTTCTTCTTCTTTCCTCCTCCTCCTTCTTATCTCCTTCTTCTTCTTCTTTCCTCCTTCTTCTTCTTCTTCTTTCCTCCTTCTTCTTTCTTCCTTCTTTCCTCCTTCTTCTTCCTTCCTCCTCCTTCTTCTTCTTTCCTCCTCCTCCTTCTTCTTCTTTCCTCCTCCTTCTTCTTCTTCTTCTTTCCTCCTTCTTCTTCTTTCTTCCTTCTTCTTCTTTCCTCCTTCTTCTTCCTCCCTCCTCTCCCTCCTCCTCTTCCTCCTCCTCCGGCTGTCGAGGATCCTTTAGACCGGATCTTCTCCATCTCTTCACTTTGTCAGAGCAAGTTCACACCTCCATCACTTTTTCACTCGTCCACCTGTCAGTGCTCAGGTGAAATGTCACACCTGGATCTTTCTGGACCTTCATGGAGATTAAACTGGTCGAGTTTCCTCTCACTGATCAGCGACGTGCTGAAGTTTGAGTGATTGAGTCACAGTTTATTGATGGCGATCCTTTGTGACTCTTCTTCTGTCTTTTATTTTGTAGGAATCATTTCTGAATGTGGAAACATTCGAGCTTCAGTTTAAATGAATTACAGAGTCAGAACATTCTGCTGAAAGTCAAAGAAACCAACGAAGAAGAACTTTGTTTATCTGATGATGTCATCACATCACAATGATGTCATCACATCGCGTCATCGTTTTACAGGATTCTGTTTGCAGCAGGTCGTTTGAAATGAAAGAATTCTGTGAAACAAATGAACAGATTCAGATTATTCAGTTTAGTTTGATCTTAAAGTGAAGTTAAAACATCAGCAGTCTTTGAATTCTCGTCTTTATTTTATATACAGGACAAAAAACAAAATGCTCATTTCATTCACAGTAAATGATGACTGAACTGATGATGTCATCAGCTGAGTCATCGTCGTCTCTGATTGGTTTGTTGTGTCGTCGTGATTTGAACACGTCAAACCTGGTTGATGTTTTTTGATCAGGCGTGATCGTGGCTGCCACGGTAACGTCCTGTTGAACTGGACATGAGAATACTTGTGTTGCTGTTTGTTGTTGGACCTGTTGACCTCTGGTCTTCTGGGCAAAGCATTCTGGGAAAGCGATGCTCCCGGCTGACGCTGTGTTTTGTTGTGATTCCAGAACACGTGACCTCAAACGCCAGCGATAGTGAAAGTAGCTACCGTAAGTGTGACACTGCCTGCCGATGATTGACAGGAAACACTAACCGCTAACTGCCGCCACTGACGAGCACAGGCTGCTGATTGGCCAGTGACAGCATGACATCACACACACACACAGTTTACCCACGCTAACGTCTGTCCCGGCTGTTTGCACTGAAGCTGCATGAAGAGAGTGTGTTATATCTGTGTGTGTGTGTGTGTGCGCTGAATATTAATTATAAAGCCCTCGCCTGTACACTCACACACACCTGCTGACCTCCACCAAAGCTTCACGAGGACTCGTTGATTTTCAGGGTTGTAGGAAAACGTTTAAGATGAAGTTAATGAATCCAGACAGAACATAAAAACATCAACACGTTATTATTCATGACAGATTCAACTTCCTGTTTCTGTTTATCAGCTGAGTATTAAATGAAAGATTCAGAAAACACTGAGTCAGCTGTCGTTCGAACGACCTCTTCTTCTTCTGTGGTGCTCTAACGAGCTCCACACAGTAACTGTAGTGCACTTAATCTGAATGTTTCCTGAATGTTTTCGAGCGTTCCTCATCCGTCTCCAGACTTCCTGCTCAACCCGAGCCGAGTCCAGACTCTGAATCAGATCCTAACGCTCTCCTCAGCTCTGATTCTGGTCAAACTGAGTGATAAACTCATGTCTTCATCTCACAGCTTCATCCCTCCCTCTCATCCTTCATTAACCTCCCTGTGTTTAACGTCCTGCTCCTCCTAACCGTCCTCTGTGTCTGCAGGTGGACAGGAGGAGTACGTCCTGTCGTATGAACCCGTCATCCAGCAGGAAGGTGAGACTCGAGCTCTGATGTTTGTCTCTTTGTTTAAGAGTGTGTTCTGATCACGTCCTGTTCCCGTCCTCTGACAGTGAACTACACTCGGCCCGTCATCATCCTCGGCCCCATGAAGGACCGGATCAACGACGACCTGATCTCCGAGTTCCCCGACAATTTGGATCCTGCGTCCCTCGTAAGTTCTCGCCGGCGTGCGACCCTGACGGCTCACGTTCTCGCTCAACCGTCAGCTGATTGAGAGTTTTCCGTCCTCTCTCTCTCAGATACGACCCGACCGAAGCGAGACTACGAGGTGGACGCAGAGACTATCACTTGTGGTGTCCAGAGAACAGATGGAGAAGGACATCCAGGACCACCAGGTTCATCGAGGCGGGGCCATGTACAACAACCACCTGTACGGAACCAGCGTGCAGTCGGTCCGAGAGGTGGCTGAGAAGGGTACCGACACCGCAGGAAGCCTTTCACAAAGTTTGTCTGAAGACGGCCCGTCCTCCCATCGAAAGTTTGTTCTGTGTCCACCACAGAAGAAAACTTCAGCAGAGTTCTGTTGGTTCACCTCACAGACGTTTGATTTATTCACCATCAAACACATTTAACTCTTTAACATCTGCAGAAATATGATGTGAAATATTGTGAAGATTCAGAAACAAACAGAGAGGGAGACCGGGCGAGGGTGTTTGGACCAGAACACCAGAGACCCGAGAGGTCGCAGAGTGTTTGTGTTAGTCAGTGTGCTCGACCAATCAGAACACGGTCAAACAGGTGAACTTGGTCCAGCTCTGGTTTAGTTCCGTCTTTGGTTTGTTTCAGACGTCTGATGAACTCTGTTCTCCTTTTCAGTGACGTCATGATGATGTCATCTGAACACGCCGTTCTTCTTCTGTTGTTTTCAGGGTAAACCACTGCATCCTGGACGTGTCGGGGGAACGCCATCAAGAGACTCCAGCTGGCTCAGCTTCACCCCATCGCCATCTTCATCAAACCCCAAATCTGTGGAGAACATCATGTGAGTCAGACAGGAAGCAGCCAACACGCTGACAGACAGCTGATGACATCACACAGACGCCATGATGTCATCACAATGACATCACACAGACATCATGTGTGATCTCAGCTTGATGTCAGTGCCATGTCATTGTGATGTTAGCATGATGTCATTGGGACGTTAGCGTGATGTCATTGTGACGTTAGCATGATGTCATCATGATGTCATTGTGACGTTAGCATGATGTCATCGTGGCGTTAGCGTGATGTCATCATGATGTCATTGTGATGTTAGCATGATGTCACTGTGACGTTAGCGTGATGTCATCATGATGTCATTGTGATGTTAGCGTGATGTCATTGTGACGTTAGCATGATGTCATTGTGACGTTAGAGTGATGTCATCGTGAGTTAGCGTGATGTCATTGTGACGTTTAGCGTTGAGTCATCGCTGCCGTTTTAGCGTGATGTCATTGTGCGTTAGCGTGATGTCATTGTGACGTTAGCGTGATGTCATTGTGACGTTACCGTGAGTCATTGTGATGTATAGCGTTGATGTCATGTGACGTTTAGCGTGATGTCATGTGACGTTAGCGTGCTGTATCGTGACGTTAGGTGATGTCATCGTGACGTTAGCGTGACTTGTCATCGTGACGTTAGCGTGATGTCATTGCTGGACGTTAGCGTGATGTCATTGTGACGTTACCGTGATGTCATCGTGACGTTAGCGTGATGTCATTGCTGATTTGTGACGTTAGCGTGATGTCATTGTGACGTAGCGTGATGTCATCGTGACGTTAGCGTGATGTCATCGTGATGTCATCTCTGTCCTGCAGGGAGATGAACAAGCGTCTGACGGAGGAGCAGGGCAGGAAAACCTTCGACAGAGCCACCAAACTGGAGCAGGAGTTCACCGAGCATTTCACAGGTGAGATAGCGCCAAACTCGTGAACAAGAGCTCAGAGAGAACCTTCTGGTGCTGGTTCTGGTTCTGGATGTTTCTGACACACTGACATCACTGACTGATGTTGGATTGTCTCTGGTCCTTTCAGCCATCGTTCAGGGCGACACTCTGGAGGAGATCTACGATCAGGTGAATGCAGATCATCGAGGAGCAGTCGGGTCCGTTCATCTGGGTCCAGTCCAAGGAGAAGTTATGAGGGTGGAGGCTGTCTGCTCCACCGCTCCTCTCTTTAGATTCACCCTGTTTTATTTTGAAAAGTCGACCTGCAGACGGCAGCCTCACCCCGATCAACGACTCGACGCACCGGCTGACCCGAGCGTTGTTTTATTTTCTATCTTTTGAATCGACTCGTCGTCGCGTTTCCTGACCAGCAGAGCAAAGCACACAGGAAGTATGATGACATCACACTCCACACGGTACAGCTCCTTAATGTTTAAGGGAGGAAACTAAAGAGGAGGAGAAGAAGACGTGTCCGTGAACGTGGCGAGAAGAGAAGAAGAAGTACGAAGCCGATTTTAACTTTTGATTTTCGTTTGTGGGTTTTTTCCTTTTTTTGTCTTGTAAGGTAAGCGTGGGCGGAGTTTCAGTCTCAGGCAGCGTCTGTCGGTCCGGAGGAAGGCGGAGACACAAAAAGCAAAACTTTGCACGTTTGAGCTTTAACAGCATGTCATTTAAATACCCGTTTATTTCCCATCAGCCCCTTCACCTCAGCGTCTGACATCACAGCTTTTCTTCTTCTGTTCTGCGATCGTCATGTTTGCTTTTTGTTTTTTACTCTTCAGTTGATTCAGTTTTTGTTTTTCGCTCCTCGCTGCTGCAGGATGTTTGTCCGGACGCTCTGCAGGGTTCCTGCTCCGCCGACAGGGGGCGCTCTCATTTATCGCTCAGCTTTTTTAGACGTTTCACTTCACGAATCAAAGAAAAGTTTGAACTTCTCGAGTCTTTTAGAGAGTTCAGAAACTTTATTTTTAGGAAATACAGAACACCAAAGAAGAAAACACACAGCAGACGGTGAGAGAGAAAACGTCCAATTACAGCTTCACAAGTCAGGATTAGATTTTACGAATACTGCCGGTAAATTACGAGAAGAGTTTCGTCATTTTCATGTTTGTTTGTTTGAATCACGACAGAAACGTCAAACTGATTTCAAGAAAACGTTTTAAAGGTCCGGCGTGTGTGAAGAGTTCATCTGGAGTTTGAGTTTGGTTTGTCAGTTCTGGGCCACCGTAGAAAGGCGGCGGACTCCATGAAGAGTCATCAGACTGATGACGAGGAGACTCCAAACTCTTCTGTCACGCCGGACCGTCAATAATCAGAATGACTGTCAGAGTTCTTCATTTCATAACGAGCTTCGTTAGAGACGACGCGATCGGCTGATCCTGTGCTCGCGTGGTCGTGAGCGGCGCCCTCTGTGACGTGAGTTTGAACCCGTCAGACGTCCGCGGGGCATCGTCAGTGTCCTTACCATGAAGAGATGTCGGTCATGTGATCAGTGCTCCGGGCGCCGGCAGGTGACGATTATTGTACAATGAGATTTGACAGATATTTAACCCTCTCGGTAAACTGCCTATTTTGTTATAATAAAGTCTATATTGAACTTTACTTAAGCACTAAACGACGGGAGTTATTTTCTTTGCATTGTTAATCATATATGATAGAAGTATAAAGATATTTGAATATGAATCTATATTTTTTCTTTTCTTTGATCACCTCCTCTGTCTTTTAATTTTCTTTTTTAAGCATAATAAAAACTTAACAAGAAAACAGCAGGTGCCTCTTCTGTTGTCTGCAGGTGTCATAGTGACGTCATAGTGACGTCATTTATCAGTTTTAATCAAACAAAAAATCATTTTTGGAGAAAGTCAGGCTTTTATTTTGAAAGTTTGGCGCCTGTTGCAGCGTCACTTCCTCTTGTGTTTGATCTGCCGCGCCGCGTCACTGGCTCCGTCTCTGACGTCCTCCAGCACCGAGTCCCGGATCCGGCGGGCCTTCCGGCTCAGCTCGCCCGGCCCTGTCGGTGCCTCCGCGGCCTCCTGCCGGAGCTGCTGGACGGTCCGGGACCGGAGCGCCCGGCCCGCGGCCTGTCTGCCGGCCTGCTGCGCCCTCAGCACGGCCCGGGCGGTGAGCCGCGCCGCGCTGCGCACCGGAAGAGACTCCGACAGTTTCTCCACGACGCGCGCTCTGTCGACCAGCGCCGACAGGAAGTACCTGAGGACCATGATGACGTCAGGACACACCTGCGGGACAGAGTGCGTCACACAAGAAGCGGAAAGCTTCGACAAGCACGACGCAACGTGACGGCGTCAGACTCACCTGTTGCGTCAATCGAGGGGGGGAAATGCATGCGACTTCCGGCGGTGCCTTTCAAAACAAAGGCCGGAAAAAAAATAGATAAAATTAAAAAATAAAATCTCCTTTATTAATTTTCCCATGAGACACCTCGGTCTGATGTTTGAGTGTCCAACATTGATGAAGATCAGACAGACGAACATGGCGTGTGTGGTCACGTGGTCACGTAGTGCGCGTGACAGACACTCAGCATCAGAGTCAGTAACAGTACAAACAGCTGTCGTCGTGGTGAAAGTAGCAGTCCGCTTTGAAACAGTGTGTTGTTGCAGACACTAGAGGGCAGCAGTGTGAAGGTTTGATTCTTCACAGCAGCACAGAACAGACAGAAGTTCTGTCATATAAACTGTAGCATGAGGTGATAACTACAGGTTTAAAGTGAGGGCTTGAAGAACATCTATGAACAACAGAAAGATCAGTTCTAATATATTCTATCCAATGTTTTCAAATCATCTCAGATATTCTGTAATAATCCTGAATGTAATGAGAGTTTGGACAGACACAGACACATGATGTGGTCCTGCTGATAGTTGGATCAGATCAGAAAACACTTGCATGTGTGCTTTTTAAAGGTCCGTTCCAGACAACAGATTGAGTCATTTCATTTGGAGTTGGACTTTTTGGGCCCAGCCTCTGCCCTGAATACCTATTTCAAATCCAAGGAGGGTTTTTCCAGGCAGAAGCACAGCTGTGGGAGGCTTCACCAGGGTCTCCCATTGTGGCTGACCTCTACATGGAGGAAGCAGAGAGCAGAGCCCTGAGCTCCTTCCAATAAGCACTGCTTCAGATATGAGGAGCACACCTGGATTTCAAGTCTTCTCGAGCCTCCGCTGGCTTCGTCTTTACAAACTAACCCTCTGAACTGTATCTGACATTCTAGTGGAGATCCCAAAGTTTCCAAAAATACCAAATGTGTGTAAAATGATGCAGCAGACGTGTCGAAATGTTCCATTTGATGGAGTCTTGGCTTTGAATATTTCCCTCAGTCAGACATGGTGTAGCTTTAATGAAGAGACTGAACAACAGAATACAAATAAAGATGTGATACTGTGTGTGGAAAAGCTGTGATGTGTCATAGAAATGAAATGATGAGATGAAATGACAGAAATGTAAGGGGACGTTTAAGGCTTCACATCACAGCTGAGGAGTTTTGTGGATTTTGTACTTTTGTATTTTCATCCCCAGCTGTTAAACAACAGATAACAGTCTGTGTTACTAAATTCACCACAGCCTCAGTGTGTTTGTGCTCACATGAATGTTTTCTTGTATTTCTGCATCATCCTCACCCACATTGTTTTTTTTAGCGATGGAAAACCACACGACAGCTTCAGCCGAGCTGTCAATCAGCAGCAGGGGCTGATGGGAGGTCTGAGGACCTGTTAGAAAGCACGTGGCCCTCGTCTGATCTCACAGCTCGTCCTTGTTTGGCCTCAGCTGCATCAGAGCGCCACTTCTCCCCAGGTTCCACCAGAGGAAACACACTGCACAAAATGCTTTTCCTCCCAGCTGCTGCTCTGTGCTGTCTGTGTTCAGGTGAGTGTTTGCAGCCAATCAGGAGCCAGCAAACTCAACCTGTAACAAACACTGTCACACTAACCTTCATCTACCTGTCTGTTTCTCCACAGCGCTGGTTGCCATGGCAGCAGAGGTGATTCAGGATGATTTAACATTGACCAGGAGAGCTGGTCAACAAGTCTCCTTCAGCTGTGGACGGACTGACCAGTGTGACGATGATGATGTACTCTGGTACCAGAAGAAAGACAAAGAAACATTCAGACGGATTCTTTATTATAACAGGAAAAGTTGTAAGATAGGTTACAGGTACGATCATCCTCAGAAAAATGATTTCTCAGCTGAGAATAAACAGAACGGCTGTGCGTTGAAGATCCAGAAAGTTAACGTCGCTCATTCAGCCACCTACTACTGCATCTGTTGGACGTATACAGGTTCCCACAGTGAGAAATGATGCGAGCAGCCTGTACAAAAACCAACAGATGAACAGATGTCAGACAGTGTTTGTGACAGGAGCAGAGCAGTAAACCACAGCCCAGGTTCACATATTTCACCTCCATCTCAGCCAGAGTCACAAACAGACTGAACTGAGGGATTATTTCATATTCTATTGATTCATATATGATCAGATACAAACACACACTAACACAATGTAGATGAAAGGCTCACATAACAAACATATTTCACTTTGACATTTTCTATAATAGAACAACAAATTCAAAGACAATATTGGAGCTAAAGATTAAAATGCTGCTCTTTGTTCTGCTGCTGGAATAAAGTCCATTCCTCCCTCACAATACTAATCTGCTCTGAATGAAAACACTTCCAGCAGCACGTGTTGTTTCACACCTTTCAGCAGATTTCAACACACATCATTTCACGTTATTACATTTGAAAAGACAAATCTTGGACACGTGTCAGCTCAGGATTTTGTCCTTCCAGCAGCGGCTTATTAGGACGCTGATTTTGTTGGACACATTTCCAGAAACTTCCTCTGGACAGGGTTCATACGGCTTTTTGAGAGGAAAATTTCAAGCACTTTTCAAGCACTTTCAAGGTGCCTAAAGCAAAACCTTCCAGACTGTGGAAGCCTTCATCGTCACATCTGATTTGTTCCTTTAAATGCAGCGAGGACAGACAAAGTGAGCAGAATGACTTCAAACCCGCAGCAATCAATGCAGATTGTCACTTTGTTTATTTCAGCAGCTGTTCAACTTTGATGCTTTTGACAAATGAAGAAAGACATTTTTGAAATATCAGCTTGCAAATTTCAAATGTGGATTTCCAGTCGCCTTTTAGCATGAGGATCCAGGGAAAAGCTCTCCCTACAGTTCATGTCCTCTCACCGCTCCAGCAGTAATGTAAGGCGGACATCAGTTCAGGTCACCTGATTTGTCATCGTATTAAAGTGCATGACATCACAAGTTCAGACAAACAAAAACACAACATGCACAACAACACGGCTTATTTCCTTGCTAATGTTAGCTTAGCATAAAGAAAATGAAGCCATCAGGGCTAACGTTAACGCTAAGTTGGCACTTTGGCTGAGGAGCTCAACTCGTGTTGTTATCGTCTGCAAAATGGTGACGTTAGTGACATTAAAGGAGTCGTCCCAGAGCCCAGACGGCAGCTCAGCTGTACAAGTGGAACAACAAGTACGCTAGCTAACGTGAGACTTCATGGAAATAACGTTAATGTAACGTCCAAACTGTGCTAGCTAGCCTTCGCTAAATCTGCTGATGCTGGAAGAGATTCTTACCTGAAGACATGCAGGCAGTCCCAAACTGGAGAGAGGTCTGGCTGCAGACCTCCTCTGTGAAACACTTCAGGTGTTGGCTCCACTGTCAGGACAGGAAACAACAACCTGAGCGTAGTGTCCTTGGGGAATAGGGCAGTGTGTAAGGTGTGAGTGGGCAGGTTAGCTGTCTGGATTCACTCAATAAGAAATGTAGAGTGTAGGTTCCAGGTAACCCTGAATTCAGCCCTGAAGGAAGGAATCTCCTCTGTGCTGCCCGACCACGGTCTGGCAGACGACCACGAAGGGTTAACAGTGTGCTCAGCTTCATTAAACATTGAGACATAATGACTGTCACTGCAGACATCTTGTATCAGGTTGACCAGCGAGGGGAAGGTCTGCATTTGTCTGCAGATGCTGACGATGACGCTCAGGGTCGGTTCTTTATAGGCGATGGTGCCATGGACGGTTGCTGCGCTCTCTCGTACTTTTGACATTGTTGTGTTTTGTTGTGTTTCTTGCTTTCCCTCTCTGGCCACATCCTCCAGAGAAGAACTCATTCACATTGGAATAACCACCAGTAAAGTTTTTAGATTGGTTTTCATCGATCCGGAAACTTTTCCAGAGCTACTTGTTGGAGCAGCAGCAGCTCTCCATGGACTCCGCCGAGGACGCCGGAGACGCCGGGGGCTTCGCACTGCGCTCCCGTCTATTCACCTGGCTAACGTCCGCTCTCCGGCCAACAAGATGGACGGACTGCTGCTCCTCAACACAACCAACAGTTCTAGTTTTAGAGTTTTTAGAATCTTAGAGCTTTTATGTTGCACTGAATGGTTTTGCACTTTAATTTTGTTGTACTACGTTACACTGACAATAAGTTTCTCTTCTATTCAGACTTTAACAGATCTGCTGTCTTGTGCTTCACTGAACTCTGGCTCGGTGAGCACATCCCGGACACGTCTCTCCACCTGGCTGGATTTCACCTGCACCCAGTGGAAGCTTGTGTTTAAGACGGTGAGGCGATGGACCGACGACGCCAAAGTGGAATTACAAGCCTGCTTTGACTGCACTGATTGGAGTGGCTGCAGCCTCAGACCTGCATGGACTGACTGAGGACATTGTGAGGATGTGTGTGTCCACCAAGACCTTCCGCTCATTCAACAACAGCAAACCATGGTTCACTGCAGAACTCAGGCAGCTTCGCCAGGCCAAGGAGGAGGCCTACAGAAGTGGGGACAGAGTCCTGTACAACCAGGCCAGAAACACACTGACGGTGGAGGTGAAAGCAGCGAAGAGGAGCTACGCTGAAAGGATCAAGAACAGCCAATCAGCCAACGACCCGGACCATCAGCACTGGCGCCCCACAGGTGTGTGTGCTCTCCTCACTGCTCTTCTCCCTTTACACCAACGACTGCACCTCCAGAGACGCGTCTGTTAAGCTCCTGAAGTTTGCAGACGGTCATCGGCCTCATCCAGGACGGTGACGAGTCGGCATGCAGACGGAGGTTGAACGGTTGGTCAAAACAATCAGGAGCTAAACACGCTCAAAACCGAGGAGATGACAGTGGACCTGTGAGAAGCCCGCTCATCACCATCATCAACAACTCTGTGACTGCTGTTGAAACCTTCAGGTTTCTGGGCTCCACAATCTCCTGGGACCTGAAGTGGGAGACTAACACAGCCATCAAACGTCAGAAACATCAGCTGTACATTACCAATGACGTAATTATTTGTTGGAGATGGTCACCATGGTGAAGCAGCAGGAGGAACAGCACAACAGGACGGGTTGAGCAGCAGCAGACAGAGCTTTGACTTCATGGAAAACATTGAACCTTTGTTGAGATGGTTTATGGACAGAAGTGCTGTGCTGATCAAAACTGACTTTATTGTCTGCAGTAATATGTTTCAGGTTGTTGACTGTTCTGCTGTCTTGCCATGGATGGAGGAGGCTTCAGTCCAGTGTGCGTTGTGTTTGACGTGCTAACAGCAGCTCAGACCAGACAAATGGAGTTCTGATAGGCTGAAACAGAGTCACTGTCATGGAGCAGTCTGAGAATGGCAGTGCCATCAGAGGACTTGAAGTATGTGTGATGGTGCGGCGCTGGTCCAGTCATTGTGTAGAGGAAGGGACTGAGGACAGCCCTGAGGGGCTCTGCTGTTGGTGAGGACACTGTGTCTGTTCTACCAGCCTGTGGTCTGTTGCTGAGGAAGCTGTGAATCCAGCGATGAGGAGTGGAGGGATGTTGAGGTTTCTTCATCACCTGCTGCTGTTGAACTGGATTGAAGGTGGAGATGAAGTCACCAAAGAGGACTGCAGGGAAGCTGACTGCTGATTCCAGATGTCGAAGGAGGGGGTGGAGGAGGCCTGCCACAGCATCCTCCGTCCCTGGTTCGGCCCTGGTGGGGGTCCAGCTGTGGCCTGACAAGCTGGCAGGACGGTGTTCAGGACCAGTTTTCCACACGGTGGTGGAGATGGTGGTGGATGTTTTCCAGATGTGGGTATTGGTGCTGTCCTGTAGGACTGACAGAAGATAGAGTGGAGGATGGCAGAGAGCTCCATGGCACAGAGCTTCAGCCCCTTAGCCGGGATGCCTCTGGCCCTGGTGCCTTGCCAGGCTTGCACCTGCCCAGCAGCTGTTGGAAATCCTCCTGTGTGAAGGAGGGATGAGCAGGTTCATGAAGGGAAAGGCACTCAGCAGCTCCTCACAGACAGCAGACTGATTATGGATGTCAAAGTGTTTAGAAAGTGTTCAGAGTGCCTGCAAAGGTGTTGGAGTCAGTTATTGTGGAGGGACTTTGACTTGATTCACAATCACTTCATGCTTTTACTTTATGAAAGGATTGTTTTGTGTTCATTTGGACTCTCAGCTGACACATTCAACAGCAGGCAGCTTTTTGTATTACGCTTTTTCACTGTGGTGACTATGTGTACTGGATCTTTGGCTCTGGAACTAAACTGCTTGTAACAGGTAAGAATAAATTTCATTTTCCTTCAGCTGTTTATTGAACAAGTTGAAAATGTGTTTTTAATGAGTTTCTGCTGCTTCAGGCTTCACATGTTAGTTTGTTCATCATTAGTAGAGAATTCTTGCAGCCATGCAGCTATTGTTCCATAAAAAGGTTCATAATTCATGACAAGATGTTTAAATCTCACTGCACAGCTCAAGTTATTCTTTATTTCTGCACATCAAACTGATTCATAGAGAAAAAGTCTGATATTGGCAATGTTACAAATATACAGTATTTGATCATCTCAGTAATTCAGCACCGTCTCTTGTTTTTATAAAACAGGATAATATATGATATGAAATATCATTTAATATATGTCAGTAAATGTATTTTTAAAAGTGTATGACTTTAAACATGTTGAAGGATAATTCATAATCATTTGAAATGGTCAAATTGACCTCAGGACAACTGTATTTTATATGATGGTACATATGTCTTTTAGTGGAAGATATATTTCTACATGAAGGCAAACACATACTGAATATGATATTACAATAAATAGAATGTATGCATACTAATTATATATTTCTATAATGATATAGGATGATATATGATGTCACACATACATATATATTTGTGTCTTAATACACTAAATATAAATATTATATGATGCTTCACATCATTTCAAATCTATAACAGTAAATATATTTAGTAAAGTATATGGTGGTAAATATGATGTGTCAGATACTGCACACATTATCATTCATACAGACTTAGATTATTATATTATATTAGGTTATATTCAATTCTATGTCAAGTTCCCGTCATGAATCAATAAAGTCTGATCTTTGTTATATTATATTATACAGCAGTCTTTATTCCATTTGACAGATCCCAACATATCATTGTAATTGTGTCTAAAAGTTCAAATATTGATGAAATTATTGATGTATTGATTTGTTTTTTTAGTGGCTGGGCTAAAGTATATGCTGCTAAATGTTTAATATGTTCTGGATATTGTCTAAATATTCATCATAAATGTTAAATCTAAACATTGAATCTAAATATTAGATTTAAATTCAACATTTAGATTTAACAATTAAATTTAAATATCTCTAAGTTTGCAAATATTGTTGTAAATGTGCCAAAAAGTGACTCAAAAATTCTCAGCAGTTTTTTAAACATAGTTTGAAGCTAAATGTGACAAAATGTTGCTGTTTGTTTTCAGCGCGAGCCGCTTTACAAACGGCAGCCCATAGTGCAGTGCTGTAAGCTGCTGTTGACTGTCAGTGTGTGTCTGTGCTGCTTGTTGCTGCTGTCAAACTTCAGATGAGCAGGTAGTGAAGCCCGTGGTGAGCGTGTACCCAGCAGCATCCAGAGCCCACCTGGAGGGGAAGAGCTCCCTGCTGTGTCTGGCCTCAGCCATGTTTCCTCCTCTGGTCAAGTTCTCCTGGAAAAGACAAAAGGAGGACGGTGACCTGGAGGAGGTGCACCATGATGTGGGAGACCCGGAGAAGCTCAAAGAATCAGGATGCACCGCCTCCATCTTACTGATCCGTCAGCACGAGAGCAGCACATATAAATACCGCTGCTCCGTCCAGCACGAGGGGGGCACAGTGGAGGCCCAAACAGAACAAGGTAATGAAGGCTTGGTGACTGTGTTCAGCAGTGATTCAGCTTCATGTGGAGACGCTGTCAAAGAGAGCAGAGGAGCAGAGGACTGACATTTCTTTGTGACTCCTTTTCTGTTGCAGAGCTTCCAGCTCCTCCAACATCAACACAGCCAACATCAACACCTCCACCTTCACCATCAACAACTCCACCTTCATCATCAACACCTCCACCTTCACCATCAACAACTCCACCTTCACCATCAACACCATCACCTCCACCTTCTGCACCTCCACCTGCAGCTTCTCCTCCGTCTCAGTACAAGGTGAAGCTGTTGTGTCTGCTGTACACAGTGCTGATCGTGAAGAGTCTGGTGTACTGCTGTGGACTCTCTCTGCTGATGATCCTCAGAAACAAGGGACCGTCCACCAGCTGCACACATGCTGACTGACTGTTTTCTGCTCGCCTTTTCTCACCATCAAATCTCATCAATTCATCTCATGGATCACTTTGATCAGCAGTCAGAAATGTTGAATTTGGACGTCTTGTTGTTGCTTGTTAAATGTATCTTTTGATGCACAGGTTAGATACAGTCATGCTAACAATATAAATACATATATACACATATATATTTGCAGTTCAGTTCTGTGCTGTCGTGTTATTGGATCCTCTAGTTTATTTCCACTTTTCATTGTGACTTGTATAATCATAGAAAATGAAGGTTCAGTGCTGACCCCCTTTTCTAATTGTGTCAGTGTGGATGTAAATCTCTACGCTGATGACACTGTTGTTTACACACATGAACAAACAGCAGAGCGAGCTGCTCTGAAGCTACAACTGCTATAAAATGATGACACAGCGGCTCCATCAGTCGGGCTGAAGTTTGAATGTGGGCAAAATGATGGCTGTGTTTATTCTTTATCCACCAATAAAATGACACGTCACTGTTACAGCTTCATCCAGATGAAATGGATCGGTATAGTTACTGATTACACGTCCATTAAGATTCATATTTATGTGACACATTTCAAGACAGAGTCACAAAATAGAGAAAAACAAAAGTTATTGCAGAAATATATTTTCATAAAGTTCTATAAGCCATAATTTACAGTCCGATTTGAAAGCTGTTCAAATGAACAGATGAATTAGAAATTGTCTTTGTATTGATGTTGTTAAAAATGTCTGCACGCTCTGATCCTTTCCCACATGTCCTCATATGTTGTATTATGTTACAAGTTGGACTCAGGCTGGACAAACTGTCATTAAACTGTCACCTTTACAGAATCAAAGTGTTTTTTTGTCTTTAACTACAGTCGATGGTTGTAACTGTCATTGTGTCATCAGTGTGAAAAAGTGCAGCTAACGGTGAGGAGGCTGCAGAGCAGAAACCCACACAGCCCGTCTGCTGCACCAAAGGAAGTGTTGATTCGCTCTCAGAGTTTTTTCAGAGTCCTAATAACCACTGAGAACAGATTCATATCTGCAGCTGTACACACTCATGAACTGCTCTCCCTCTCTGTGCTCGTTTGTCTTTCACACTGAGCCCTCCACCCACAACATCTTCGAATCTCTAACTATGAAACAACACTCATTATAATATACTGCATTCTGTGTTTTCTCTATTTATTTGCTGCGTTTTACTTCAATGACGTTAAATTACTTAAAAATAAAAAAGACATGAAAATGTAGAAACAGTTGTGAATCATGTGATATTATCTGAAGGGATGTTTCTTCTGTTATGTATCTTCTAACTCTCTCTGTGCTCGTTTGTCTTTCCTCTTGTTGTCTGTAAGCCTTTTTTACACCCACACAAAGTTCAACTGAGCTCAGAGATCAACAATGAAGACACACATCAGCCATCAAACGTTAAATCTACAGTTTACACGTGATGAGATCCATCACATGAAAAGGTGAGTGTGCTGATTACAGTGTGTGTGTGTGTGTGTGTGTGTGTGTGTGTGTGTGTGTGTGGGTGTGTGGGTGTGTGTGTGTGTGTGTGTGTGTTTGTGTGGGTGTGTGTGTGTGTGTGTGTGTGGGTGTGTGTGTTTGTGTGTGTGTGTGTGGGTGTGTGGGTGTGTGTGTGTGTGTGTGTGTGTGTTTGTGTGGGTGTGTGTGTGTGTGTGTGTGTGTGTGTGTGTGTGTTCATTTTTTTCTTTTACACAGGAAATGACACGGCCTTCAATATTTTGTGACGTAAGAACGCTGACATAAATTTATGTGAGACTTTGAAGGTAAAATATAGATTTATTAAATATAGATAGATTAGATTGATCTCATATGTGGATTTCTGGACCAGCAGCCGGTGTGTGTCGATGAAGCTGCACGACAACACAAGAAGAACCTTCAGGAGACTCTGCAGCCCTTAAAGGAGAAGTTAAAGTGAAGTTGGATCAAACAGCAGAACACATGAAGGTCCAGGCCCGACGCACAGAGAGGCAGATTAAGGATCAGTTTAAGAAGCTTCACCAGTTTCTAGAAGAGGAAGAGGAGGCCAGGATGGCTGCACTGAGGGAGGAAGAGGAGCAGAAGAGTCAGATGATGGAGGAGAAGATGGAGGCTCTGAGCAGAGAGATAGCAGCTCTGTCAGACACCGTCAGAGCCACAGAGGACGAGCTGAGAGCTGAAGACGTCTCATTCCTGCACAACTACAAGGCTGCAGTGCAAAGAGTCCAGCAGCGCCCCCTGCTGGATGATCCACAGCTGCCCTCAGGAGCTCTGATAGACGAGGCCAAACACCTGGGCAACCTGACCTTCAACATCTGGAGCCGGGCTGTCGGCCCGGTGGGACATTTTTCAGAACTTGACCTGATGGATTGGTGTGTTTGTGATGTGATGTGAAGTTCTCTGCTCAGAGTTTGTGTCCTCTGTAATCTGTCCTGTGTTGTCTGAAATGTTGCTTCAATCATCAGAGCTCGGACACACAGCCGTGCAAACCTGCTGACACGTTGTGGAAACGTTTGAACTCTAACTGTAAAATAACTGTGAGAACATGAAATGTGACATTTTTTATCCTCGACGTCACTGTTAGACAAAAAGTTTGTTACTTTAACACTGAGCGGCGACCAAACATGAAACTGACGACATCTTTATTTACAACAAGTCACAATTAACAATCTGTCTGATTGGAGGCGGTTTAACTCGACACCTGTTTGTTTTATTAATAACATAATAAAGAGACGAACGATGAGACTAAAACACTGATCAGAGTCAAAGTGCAGCAGGTTTATTTCAAAGCAGGACATAAATATTTCTGCTGGTCAGTCACAAGTTAAAACACAGAATACACTTATAAATACAAACATTATAAACTTTGACATTCACACAGTCACAAAGACGAAGCGTCAGAAATACAAACAAGATATAGATTCATTGTCAGGTAAACGTTAGATATCAGTTCTGAATACGTTTGTTTTATACTGATTTAAAGAAGAACAATAATCTGTAGTTCTGTGCAAACATTCTGCAACGTTTCTCCAACATTGAATTCAAACACAAACTCTGCAGCTTCACCTTCAGTCAAATAATCCTGACGTCAACAGTCAACTCAAAATATGAAACATATCCAAATCATTTGGTCTCACTGTTCTTCAGATCAGGAGATTACATTACAACAGTAAGCCGGGAAAGTTTCAGGTTTGGACGGTGCAAATTCTAAATGTACAGTCCTGGTGCATGATGGGAAATGTAGTAAATGATGGACTGTGTTATAAAGAGCTAATCGACCCCTCTGCCATCTGTAATATCTCGTCGTCATTTGGTGCGTTCACCATCAAGCCAATAAAAACTGCTCAAATGTCAGGGCTGTTACTGGATCAGTGGAACCAGAACCTGGCAGCAGGTTCTGTAACTCTTGGCGGTCCTCAGGCCTCCTCGATGGGCGGGCTGTTGTAGCATCCGCTGGGGACGGCCTTCAGGATGTCCTCCAGGTTAGCGATGTCTCTCAGGATGGTGTCGATGTCCTGGTTGATGCCGGTCAGCCGGCGGCGCTGGGCGGCCTCCTGCTCCTCCATGTCCCTGAGCCGAGGCCTCAGACGCCCCTCCACGTCCCTCTGAGCGCCGGACAGAGAGTCCTCCAGCTTCTTCAGATGGTTCTCATCCACAACGCCGGGCTTTTCTGAGGAGGAGGAGAAGAAAGGGGTTGGTGAAGGTATGACAACAGACTGATTCCTATGAGATGGTGGTTTAATGAAAGCTGTCTTCTCACTCAGGTCAGCGAGCAGACTGTTGATCTCTTGCAGTGTTTTTCCGACAGCAGCTCGGGTCTGTTTGGCGTTGTTGAACGCTTCAGCCGCATCGACAGCAGCCTGAAAAAGAAACATTTCCATCAGTGAGCAACAGGTCGTGAGCCTGAACAGAGGTGGAGGATTGGATCTGATCGTGTGGACAGTTCACCTGATCAGCGTCAGCCTCCAGCCTCCTCGCAGCGTCCAGCTCAAAGTTCAGCTCTCCAGCTACGCCGACCGCCTTCGCCTTCAGATTCTTCACGTCCTGGTTCAGTTCATTGGAGGCTACAATCGCCTGACCAGTCTGAGACGGCAAGGTTCCAAATGCTTCCTGAAGGATGAAGACAGAACACCCAGTCAGATCGATACATCGATGAGAGACAGTCAGCTCAGGAAGTGCTAGAAACCAGGACCTTACCTCCAGATTGTTGACCACGTTCTCCAACACGTTGATGGTTCCCAGTGCACTGTTGTAACCATCAGACACGTCTCCTAAGACCGACAAAGTCTCAGCGTTGTTGCTGACTGCCTGCTGGATCGTGGCGTTGATGCCAGGAAGGCGTCTGATGGTGTCGTCAGCCAGAGCTTTGTTGCTGTCGATTTGCTGATCGAAGCCTGCGGAGGAAAACGAGGAGTCACGTTCAGTCCGGTGCTTTGAGCGCTTTAGAGGAAACAAGAGTTTTCAGTCTGTCTACCTTTCAGGGTGTTCAGTGCGTCGTCCAGCTCGTTGGTGTTGCTCTTGATACGTTGCAGAGCGTCTTCAGTGTCGGCCTTGGCGACATCGACTCTGTCCACCAGCTTGTTGAACTTCTGCAAAGACGACCACGCGGTTATAACACGACTGAAGAAGCTGAAATCATTTTAAACTTGGTTGACATCGTGACGACTCACTGGAGCATTTGTTGCCACTGTGGCTGGAAAGCTAATTGCTAATATGCTAGCAGCTAACAACGAGTTCACAGACAACCTTCAAAAAGTGCAAATCATTCAAACAGGATTCCCATGATGCTTCAGTACCTGCTGGGCGGCCGTGCCTTTGGTCAGCAGGTCTCTGGCGGCGGCCATGTCTCGCTGCACGCCGTCCTGCAGCGACTCGAAACCTGAAATGTCTCCGTCCACTGCCTCCCTCAGACCACCCAACCTGGAAACCATGGCGTCCACCCCGTCCTGAGCATGATGGGAGAACACGGCAGGTTAGAGACTCGATGCAATAAGAACTTACTCATCAGTGAAGACCTCTAACAGCAGCAGTTACCTTCAGGGACGCCGGGATGCTTCGCTCCATCCTCGTGATGTCTTTCAGCATGCTGTCGGCCATCTTGCTCTCGTCTCTGGCCTCGCCGCCCAGCCGGCTCGCCTGGTCCTCCAAACCTCTCACCTGGTTTGAAGTCTGATCGTACCTGAACACAAACACATCATTAGATGAGATGTCATCTTCTGGTCTCTCCAGCATTGACCTCTGGGATTCGTAGTCTATGAATCCCCCAGAGTCAGCAGGACAGATGAACAGGACTGTTGCGTTACGCTCAGGTCTTACATGGTTCTCAGATCTCCAATCAGCTCTTTGACTTTGTTCTCTCTGTTCATCAGCAGTCGGACCAGAGCCAGACTCTTCTCAGAGTCCATCAGGGCGTCGGTGGCGCTTCGTTCGACAGCGTTTGCGTCCGTCTGATGTCTGCGGGACGCACAAACAGGAAACAGTGATGTCACTGACAACACAAACATCTCACGTGGAGTCAGTTTATCGAAAAGATGAAGAAGGTGAACTCACTTATCAGCCAGACCGGTCGCCTCCTTTACCAAATGAGAGAGGCTGTTTGAATCCAGTGGAGCATCTCCAAGAGGAAGCTCCTGACAGGAGGAAGAGACAAAAGAAACATCATCATCATCGTCATCATCATCATCATCGTCGTCATCATCATCATCATCATCATCATCATCATCATCATCATCATCATCATCATCGTCATCATCATCGTCATCATCGTCGTCGTCATCATCATCATCATCATCATCATCATCATCATCATCATCATCATCATCATCGAGTGCGTCGCGTCATCCTGAACTCCATCTAATATCTTACAGCTGATCTGAGGTCAGTCTGGGCTTTGACCAGTTTGCGTCTCATCTCCTCGATCAGAGTCTGAACGTCGTCCACCTTCATCTTGTACGTCTGCTGTCGTTGTTTGATGTCGACCGCCGCCTCGGCGATAAATTGGATGTCCTGCCCGTGAGCCAGCTGACGACTGCTGATAGACGACAGACGACGCTGCAGGTCCTTCTCCAGGTCTGTTGGACAGAGGAGATGTGACGTCAAACGTGTCAATAAAAGATGATGGAAAATGTTTCAGTCGATGACTGGCATGTCGTCTTACCCGCGAGCCGCTTGATGCTGCTCTGCATGTCCTCCACTGCGTCCTGTGCAGCTCTCAGAGACGCCTCCATCTCACGGTTGGCTGGTTGAAAACCTCCGTCCATGTCTGAGAACAGAGTCTCCAGCTCCTTCAGTTTGGCAGCGTAAGCCTCCATCTGGAACACAGAGTTTACAACTGTTGGTCTCGTGTCCAATCTGTCTGACATTAGACGAGTACAGCCCGGTCCATGAACGACGTATTGGACACATTGAATGTTGTTCTGATGGTAGTGCGAGATGAAGTCAGTATCCTGAGGGGAAATGTGACACGAAGCAGCTCTTACCTTTGCCTTGATGGGGCTGGAAACACGCGGGACAGTTGGGACCGTTGGCACCTCAGACCCTCAAAAACCCGGTCTGCACGGACAGCGACCAGAATCATCACACTGTTGGGACTCGGAGCCCTGAACGTCGCAGTCACATGCTGCAGAGGAAACAAGAGTTTAGTTAGCTTGGCATCAGGATGACGGTCCATGTTCTCCCACAGAGCGTCCTGACTGAAGTCTTACGTTTTGCAGGCGTCGGTGGTTCGGCTGTGGTAGAAACCTCGCACACAGGCCTCACAGCTCTGTCCCTTTGTGTTGTTCAGACACTTCAGACATTCGCCGCTGCTGCGATCGCAGCTTCCTGCCACGGTGACATCGATATGGCCATTACATTTGCAGGGCATGCAAGGTCGCTGAATACCGGCACTCCCTGTGGGTCACCATAGAAACCCTCCTGACAGACTTTACAATGAGGACCTGAGGGGTGGAACCAGAGACAAAGTTATCATGACGTACAGGTCGATCATGGGTCAAGGATGGATGGATGAGTGCGACGGCGTGATCCTGATGTCCTACCTGTGGTTCCGGTTGGACAGCGATCACAGTGAGGCTGCAGCGAGCCGGCAAGCAGTGAGCAGGACACTCCATCTGGACAGGGACACTTCGCACAGGAGTGAGGCTGCCACGGGTCGCGGTAGAACCCCTCAGAGCAGGGCGTCTCGTCAGCAGGGTAGCAGTCTCTGGTGCACGGCTCGCACGTGCTGAAGGCTCCGTCTGCAGGGTTCTTACGCGTGAAACCATCCGAGCATCGCTCGCAGAACTCGCCCTCGTATCCCTGCGGACAGCTGCAGGTCTGAACCCAACGGGCCGGAGAACCGCCTCCACGCTGCGCAGACACCAGCTTCACGTTGTCAAGGTAACCACGTCCTGAAAAGAAATAACAGTTCAGTCAGTCAAGGTCAAGATCCTCCAAACTATAGAAAGAGTAGAAGTGTTTCAAAAGAAGCTGACCATTTTCACACCGAATGTTGCCCGGATCTTGATGGCGGTGAGGTTCTGTAGGAGCGTCTGGAAGTCAAAGGAGGAGAGCCGCGGCCTCCACCTGCTGTCGTGCTGCTCGTCCAGCCTGTTCATTAAACCGAAGATTTCTGACTTTACAACATGAACTTAAAACTTTTAGCTGCTGTTGAACCATCATGTCTCTGCAGGTTCCTAACCTGAAGCTGTAGCTGATCTTCTGTCCACAGGGGACGATGGACCGCAGGTCACCCAGCGAGGCGGACACTCGTAGACCGGCGCCTTCCAGGATCACGTCATTGGTGGAGGGGTGTCGGACGCCGCGGTCCAGACGCAGAGAGAAGGAAAAGTTCTGACCGTAACTCAGCAACTGGTTCCCCAGGTAAGGAGCTGAAGGAGAGGAGACAAACATCTGGTCAGGAAGGGGTGAGGAAGGGGGGAGCAAAGGAAAGGAAAGAAGGAGGTGGACAATGAGGGGAACAGGAAGGGGAATGAGAGGAGGTGGGGGTTTGTTCTCACCTGGGGCATACAGGTAAACTGGCAGGCTTGTTCTTGGAGATCACCTCCAGGTCCTGGTGTTTCGGTGACCAGCGGAAGTTAACATCATCGGGGGTGACGCCCTGCGCTGTCGCCGTCTTCCAACCGTCTGGACCTGAACACAACAAACAGTCTGTCACCTCACACTGTGAACTCTGGAGCTTTTATTTTGAAATAACAAGAACTGAAAGAACATTCAGGGTCTTTTATTGTGAAGGGGAGAGGTGAAAGGTTACCAGTGGCAAAGTTTGGAGGTGATCACATGGACGGCGTAGCCGGACTGTGGAGAACATTGGCTGCTGTGGCCATAACAGAAACACGGGAGGGTCAGACTCCCAGAATCCTCTCTGGGCTGACGACTGAAAAACACAAGAACAGACAGGAAGTTAGACCTGAAGCTTAAAAAACTTGGAACTGGAACTTGAACTTGACGAAACACGAGCTCGTCTCTTCACCTTTGTTTGCAGCCGTTGGGTCCGATCGGTCCGTCTTGACAGCGGTCACATTTTTTCTCCGGTGACGCCGTCTTTACAGCTTGCAGCGCCCCCTGCTGTCACACGTGGAACTGACAGAACCTGAAGACAAAGAAACATGTACAGACATTGAGCCATCTTTCCCAAACCATTGGGCGTGTCTTCAAGTAAGGTGTGTGGTGTGTGTTGTGTGTGTTGTGGTTTTCTCACCTGTCGGGTTGCAGCGGCAGCGTGTGCAGCTCAGTCCCGCCCCCTCCAGGTAGAAGCCGTCCTTGCAGCGCTCGCAGTGGCGGCCCTCGGTGTTCCCTGACAGTCGACGCAGTGCAGACCGAAGGCGTCGCGAAGGCAGTACCGCGACCTTCCATTGCAGTCGCAACGCAGCATCGCTGAGGAGGAGACGGCAGGTAACATTTATCCGGCTGTTTTGAAGGTTCTATTTAGGTTGTTTTAGGGTTATAATGATTTGAACATCTTTCATTATTTTAAAATGATTTTTGTGTCAGCTGTTTTCTTGTTGTCTCGTTTGTCTTTTAGCCTTGTGTAAAAGACTTCACTGCATGAACTCGTGCAGATTATAATAATAACATCTTGTCACATTAGTGTGTGACCAAATGTGAATGAGGCTTCATCCTGATCTGATGTGACCTGTAAATGTTATTATCTCTGCTGTTAGACAAACTGTGGAGCTCCTCGGAGGTTTGAAGCTGTGTTTATGTTTACAGAGTGTGAGGCGCCTCCCATGTTCTGTGGTTTGTTTCAGAAAATCCCGGAGAGCTGCACCACCCAGCCCGAAGGCCTGCAGACAAATCAGAGTCCCACCCAAACCAGCCAACGCCTCGTCTGAGGAAACAACAGCTCGTCTGCCTGCAGGCGGGCTCACGGATCATCAGCACGTCTGATAAAAGTCACGCCGTCCCGACGGGCAGCGACTTGTTCCTGCTGCTGGCAGAGACTTAGTTATGTCATGGCAGGCGGGAAAATGAGAAACATTCATCAGGACGGAGCCTGAATGGACCTGCTCTGTTCTTTAATACACATTTAATATTTATATTGAACCTTTGGTTGGTACCAATTATGGTAGCAGGCTCACTAAATATATTAATAAGAAGTTTTCTCTGTTCTCTTCATGGAAACGAATAAACAGAGCTAACGTTATCGAACCAACGCAACATTTTGTAGCTAACACGCTAACAGAAGGGCCGGTCTATCTGAGAAAGGCACGTTCAACACCTCCAAGTCTGTCTGCGTTTGATTTGACGTTTGGCAGGAAAAAGGTGAAAGGAGTGAGCTGCAGGACTTCCTGAGGCCTGCTGTCGGTTTGTGACTGTGATTTCTAATGTAAGCGTTCACAGGTGAGTTTAAGGTGCGTCTGTTTGTTCTCGTGTCTGACCGTCGGGACGAGGTTCACCTCAGATGATTTGATTGGATGACGCAGCGTGACTCAGCCTGTGATAACAGTTAATGTTCATGTGAGCGCCGTCGGCTGTGGTGAGCTCAGCTACTATCGCTTTTATAGGACAGTTTCTGACACGAGTCTGAGGCGCTCCCTGAACGTGATCATGAAACACAGGAAACAGCTGAGACATAAAAAGAACTACAGAGCTGAATGAACTTTACTGACAGATGGAGAATGTGAGCCGACATAACTTAATAAACACAAACATGACTTTAGTTATACTTAAATCATGGTTTATGGTCGTTCATATCATACATGAAGTCTCTGAAGATCTCATAAGAACTTAAACATTCAGCAATGACGGCAGTTAAAATAAATCTACTCAATAAAAGGCTTTTTCCAGAACTTTATCTACCACATGACGCAACTGACGTTCTGTAAGAAGCGAGTAAGTGGTCCTTGAGTTGACACTTGACATGCTGAGATAATATCTTATGACACGACGTATGATGATGCAGTAACGTGCAGGTAAACACGTGTCACACCTGGATGACGTCCAATGAGCTTTTTGTACAATGACTAAAAAATGACTACATTTTTACTGATTTCATTTGTCATTATCGGTATAATATTTAAATTAAGTTGTTTGGTTTGTATGTATGTATTTCCTTCTACACAGACTAGGCTGTGAGCTTTTAAAGAGTTACCTGTGCAGGTGAAGCTGATGAGAATCTACTCATCATATTTAGCGTCTGTCAGTGACTTTGCTGGATTCCTCTCGTAAAACATATAATTATGTAACTATAAGTGGGAATAACTTCCCTCCTGTGGGGGAGGCGGCTCCCACCTGACAGCTCAGGTTCAGGCCACACCCACAGGTGAGGGGGGAGGCTCCCCAGGTGGAAGCTGCTGTGATGTAACGTCTCATGTGTGGAAACATTTTTCAGCTCATCAGAGAAAACTGATGAAAAGTGAGAATCATATCTGGATTGAATGTAAATATACTGAGTGAAGTCTGTAGTTTGTCTTTTTAAATTGAATTCTAATCTTAACATTTTGAAGTCAAATCGGACTTTGTCGTTAAATGTGAAGCTGCATCTTTAAATTTAAACTTAAGTTCAGTTTTGTAGAAAAATTTAAGTTTGAATAATAAAAAATGTTTCACCAACATCATGACTTAATAACAGCAGGTGTTGAGTTGTGATGTTGAACAAGACAAAATATTAAGAAGTCTTTCCAGGTGTTTAATTGAACAGGTGAGAACTTGATGGATGAAGAATGACTGTGAACTTATTTCACAGTTTTCTTTGTCATTTTAAGATCAGGCTGTGCAAACACTGAATGAAACATCTTCATCCATCTTCACAGGGAGATCACTGAAGATCTTTTAGTAAAGTGAAAATCAGATCAGATCAGATCAGATCAGATCGATGATCTTAATGTCATCTGTTCTTTGAAACACACGTCTGACAAACAGAGGCGGGTCATGTGAGGATCAAATCAGTGGTGAAAAGTTTACAGGTGAAACAGAAGCACAGAGTCTAAACGTGGAAGACGAAGGTTTGTTTTCTTTAAGGACGGCTCAGGTGAGGAGGAAGGTGTGAAGGTGACAGCAGATGCATGCAGGAGAGTCAAAGCAGAGAACAGGTGGAGGTTCAGGTACTCACAGTAGTAGGTGTAGGTGGACTGGACGGTGCAAATGGCAGCCAGAAGCCCGCAGAGTGAAATCCAGCCGCTCTTCATGTTCATGTAAAAATCAGATCAGTGAATGAGATCCAAACTCATGGAGCTCCTCGGAGCGTCGCCTTTTAACTCCTCTCCTGCTGCAGGTCTCAACACGCTGCACATACTGGGCCACCTTACGCACATGTGATTCACACACACACAGTCAGAGGATATGACTGATGTGTGTGTTGGTGTGTGTGCCAGGACAGTCCGGGGCGTTGTTCTGGACGTTGAATGGGACTCTTCCACCATATTTACATTTTTATGACACAAAGACGTTTCACAAGAGTTCAGCTCACGACTGGAAAATATTCTAATCTGTCAGCACTGACGGAAACTTCACGAAACAGAGCTCGGCTTTATCTGCATGGATCATCTTAATCATGAAGCCATAAAGTTTTTATCAAGGACACAAAGTGAAACATTAAACAAGTCACACAGCAGCTCAGAGATGAGGAGTGTAAACAAGTGTAACGTGTTAATGTTTAAAATAAAACAGGCAGACACGTGGAAATGTAATGAATGTTATTATTATTATTATCTAACTGACCTAGCCATGGAGCTACCAGAGCTAACTACAGAGCTAGCACAGCTAACTACAGAGCTAACTGTGGAGCTAAAGTTTTTCCTCGTCACCTTGTGACGAGCTTGCTGATGGTGAACTGTTGGTCTCTGTAATAATATCATACAGAGTACGGTCTGACCTGCTCTGTATGGAAACTCATGAGATAACTGAAGTTATGATCTGGAGCTGCAGAAATTAAAGTGAATTGAATTGTGCTAGCAGAGCTAACTATGGAGCTAAAAGAGCTAACTATAGAGCTAGCTAACAGAGCTAACTATGGAGCTAGCAGAGCTAACTATGGAGCTAAAAGAGCTAACTATAGAGCTAGCTAACAGAGCTAACTATGGAGCTAGCAGAGCTAACTATGGAGCTAATCAGAGCTATTAGCTATGAGCGGACAAACTCAGTGTGCTAAGTGTGTGCTAACGTTAGCTGCGAACAGGCAGCTAGCGGCTGCTGCGTTCTGGTCTCAGAGCTATCTGACAGTCTGTGAAGTTCATCACGGCCGCTTATCAAAGTTTCTATGTGCTAATGTGTGCTAACGTTAGAGCAGCTACATCTGTAGCCGGGGTTGGTTGGTGATGTAAGCTGCCACCATTTACACCACCTGCCTCCAAAATTCACAGCAGCCCTGTCTGAAGCAGCGCAGCGAGGTGGCTGCATGTTTATAGAATATTTTACATTAAAAGGTAAGATCAGGACGTGAATCCATCAACAGTAAATATATAAACATTTTAATTGAACTCTGTTACCACGTGATAGTAAAGATTTAAAACACGATGTTGTTAGCGTCTGCCCGCGTTTCTTGTTTCCATTAGTAAATAATATATCCTGAGGCTGCGACAGACACACCCTGAACCTCACAACACACACACACTTACTCACACACACACACACATCATGATACATCACACACCCTGACCATACCTGGTTACACACACACACGCAAACACGCCAAACACTTTCCCCACTGCTAATCTGTACAAATACACCGCTGCAGGGCACACACCACACACACCACACACACACAGAGTCTGCCAACGCCCGGGTTTGTTCCTGTTACCCCTTGTCAACACCACACCCTGACACACACACACACACACACACACACACTATCAACACTTGGCTGCATTTCCTAACACTGAGTTCACTTTTAGCTCCACGAGTGAGTCTGAGGAATGTAACTGAGTAACTGAGTAACTGAATATTTTGGTTCATACATTTAAAATTATTCAATAATAATAAATTAGTAAGTAAAACAACATAAATGATATTTGATGTATTATATGCACTTCTTTAAAATGTTCAGTTACATATATATTTAGAGCTTCTTTGTGAGGTTATATTTGTTTAATATGTAGAGTAATCGTCACATGATCATGGAGCTAACAGAGCTAACGATGGCGCTAAGAGAGCTAACCATGAAGCTAACAGAGCTAATCATGGAGCTAACAGCTAATCATGGAGCTAACAGAGCTAATCATGGAGCTAACAGCTAATCATGAAGCTAACAGAGCTAATCATGGAGCTAACAGCTAATCATGGAGCTTCCACATATCGACTGAATGTTCAGCTGTTCACTTTAATGTGTGAAAATAATAAGAAAGAAAACACAACACACTGTAAAAAGATTCAACTGTCAAACCATGACAGTAAAACACTGTAAAATATTACATCACTTTGTGATTGAACAAACATGTTTAAAACATTTATTTATATAGTTCTATATTAGAGACAGTACGGTATATTCACGGTGTTTGCTAGTGTTCTATATTAGAGACAGTACGGTACAGGTCACACTCCGGTCCACCAGGCGGCGCTACGACGGGGAAGCCGCGCTACTTACCGACGGACACTGACGAACGTTACAGGGACATTCAAACAGTGTCGGTGAGCCTGCAGCCTGTCGGTGAATCTGAGCGGACTGTGAGTGATTACTGAACATCTTCAGTCAGCTGATCGAGTCTTTAAGGTCTGAATGACGTTAGCATAACATTAGCATGTCGCTCACAGTTTAATTAACACGCGTGGACCTGGCGTAATTATGACGTAATGAAGTGACTGGAGTCGAGATGGAGTGACGTAACGAGCATGTTTGATTACAGTCAGGAGCTAGCCGGCACGCTAACGAAGCTAAATCTCTGTGGATGCTAACGGCAGTGTTAGCGGAGGCTAATGAACTAGCGGTGGGAAGTTCGGTTCTTTTTAGGGAGTCGGATCATTGGTCACGAGTCATGTGACCTGATGTGACAGCTCCAGATCTTGAACTCTTTGAACCGGCTCGTTCACGTCACTGCTGTAAACAGACTCCAGTGTGTGTGCTGCAGTTAAAGGAGGTTTGTGTGTCATCCATCAGGGTAAACAGAGGAGGACACCCTCCACCCTCCGTCCTCCACCCGCCTGTCAGGTCACCATGGCGGACATCAAGAACTTCCTGTACGCCTGGTGTGGAAAAAAGAAGCTGACTCCGAACTACGACATCCGAGCTGCGGGGAACAAGAACAGGCAGAAGTTCCTGTGTGAGGTGAGTGTGTGTTCTGGAGGCTTCACGGTCACACACACACACTCTCTCTCTTCCTAACGTGAACTCTGTGCAGGTCCGTGTCGATGGCTTCAACTACACCGGGATGGGCAACTCCACCAACAAGAAGGACGCTCAGAGCAACGCCGCCAGAGACTTTGTCAACTACCTGGTCCGAATCGGTGAAATAGAAAGCGGCCGAGGGTCCCGGCGCTTCGGGGTCAGCGCGCTGCTACAAGCCATCATGATTGAACGTTGTGTGTGTTTGGAGACGTTACTGAACCGATGCTGTGTGTGTCGTTTGTCTCCAGGTGAGCGCTCCAGACGCAGACCAGCATGATGGAGGAGGAGGAGGTGGAGGAGGTGGAGGAGGTGGAGGTTTTGGAAACCTGCCTTCCAGCGGTCCTCTGCCGCCTCACCTTGTGGTCAAAGCTGAGAAAGGTGTGATCTCTGTAAACAAGGTTCATGTTTAGTTGATTAAACGCTCGTCTGTCACGTCCATCAAAGATGGACACGCTGAGTGAGACGAGCTCGCCGCTCAGAACCGCCTCGCACTCCGTGATGAGACGAAGCGGACTGTCGCTGTCAGGCGCTGAACCAGCTCCAGGAGAACATCCAGAGTGTGGAGAGTAAAAGTACTGACTGTGTTTGTCTGTTGTTCAGGAGAGGACGGCAGCGGGCCGGTACCAGGAGTGACTGGACTCGGCTACTCTGGAGGAGCAGGAGCAGGAGGAGGAGCTCAGTGGGACCGAGGAGCCAACCTGAAGGAGTACTACGCCCGGAGAGACGAGCAGGAAGCTCAGGCGGTACGATAGAAAGCCGACTGAAGCTTTGAACGTCTTTGAGTGAAACACTGACGGTCGTCTGTCCTGCAGACGCTGGAGTCCGAGGAGGTCGACCTCAACGCGAATCTCCACGGCAACTGGACGCTGGAGAACGCCAAGCCCGTCTGAACCAGTTCTTCCAGAAGGAGAAAACCAGCGCTGAGTATAAATACAGCCAAGTTGGACCGGACCACAAACAGGTCTGGATCAGAACCCTCGAAGGTTTTATTCAAGTCAAATGAGTCACTCAGGATGGTCCTGTATGTTTTTTCTGCTGGACTGCTGTAAACCCAGAGGACCGTCCGGAGTGTGGCGGCTACACCAGAGAGATCTCACTGTTTGACTGAATCAGAACCAGAACCAGAACCGCTTACACTGGACCCGGAGCAGAGAGCAGGCTGATGGGGGGTTCAGTCCAATAATTAGAGTTTAAATTCAGGTGTTGAAAGGTTTGAACGGAGACGCTCCAGCAACCGGAGCGTCTCCGTTCTGTCCCGTTCTCATCAGGTGACACCAGAACTCACAACCTCCCTGAAGGAAGACATGGGACAGCGTTAGGTGCTCTAAAAGCTGTCCCATGGGTCAAGCCCGGCGGCTCACTGCAGCCTGCTTGTGATTTCTGGTGTCACTGTTCACCGCAGGGCAGCACGGCCGGCAGGAGACGCCTGATTGGTTGATTGGTGTTTGTTAATGTGAAGTCTGGCAGAAAAACATACAGGCCTCCTCCTGAGAACACAGCAGGTGAGTTCTTCACTTCACTTCAAGACTTCTCTGTGTTTTACTCTGAAAATCCCACAGGAAGTGACGTGTGTGTGTGTGTGTGTGTGTGTCTCTGCAGGAGCTTCATAGCTGAGATGCAGCTGTTTGTGAAGCAGCTCGGCAGACGTAAGAGACTTCCTCTTCCTGTCAGTGTGTTGTTTGCCTTAGAGCTGCTGATGGTTGTTTAACGTGAGGGTCAAAGGTCACAGCCGTCTGTGCTGCGTCTGTTCTGCAGGGATCACGGCTCGGTGAGCACGGCTCCAACAAGAAGCTCGCGGCTCAGTCGTGCGCTCTGTCTCTGGTCCGGCAGCTCTACCACCTGGAGTGATCGAGGCGTACTCAGGCGTGACCAAGAATAAGGAAGGAGAGAGCGTACGGCAGCTCCCGTCTTCATGTCCAACGTCTGTCAAACCTTCGTCTTTGTCTGTTTGTCTCACTCGTCATGTCGTCTCTTTCGTGTCCAGTTGGAGCCGTTTGACGTCAGCGTGTCTCCGGACCTGCAGCAGCAGCTGGCCGCTGTCGTCCAGGAGCTCGGAGTCCACGTCCCCCCACCGGTGAGTCCTCAAACTGATCAGTGTGTTGACCTGTGTGAAGGCCGTCCGGCTGCTGACGTCATACGTCTGTCTCTCGGTTGGCCCGTCCAGCCTGAAGACCCGAGCAGCTCGGTGTCTCTGGTTCAGGGGAAGATGGCGATGTTTGAGCCGTCACAGCGGCAGAGCGGAGCCGGCGTCGTCCCGTGGTCGCCTCCGCAGGTCAACTGGAACCCGTGGACGAGCAGCAACATCGACGACGGACCGCTGGCCTTTGTGAGTGTTTGTGCTGTCAACCAGCGCCGGCGTCTTGTTTTCCTATTGGCTGCTCTGTGGTGATGTCACACGTTACCTTCCTCAGTGCACTCCGGAGCAGATCAGCGGCGACCTGCACGGCGAGCTGATGTACCAGCTGGAACACGACGACAACCTGCAGAAGGTCAGTGTGTGTCCGTCACGTCGGAGGTAAACCGTGAGCGGTACCGCGCCGCAGAGTAACAGAACTTGTTCTGGTTCAGATCCTGATGGACCGCGACCAGCTGCCCGTCAAACAGTTTGAGGACGAGATCATGGCCGCCGTCGACAACAATCCCGTGGTGATCATCCGAGGAGCGACGGGCTGCGGTAAAACCACCCAGGTTCCTCAGTACATCCTGGACCGCTTCGTCAAAGGAGGCAAGGCGTCCGACTGCAACATCGTCGTCACCCAGGTAACGCTCGGCCTGACTGACACACTGATGATGATTAATAATTCATAATGAGAGGATCAGCTGTCTGATGAGCTGCTTCTTCCTCGTCCAGCCCAGGAGGATCAGCGCCGTGTCGGTGGCCGAGCGCGTCGCCTATGAGAGAGGAGAGGATCTTGGGAAAAGCTGCGGCTACAGCGTCCGCTTCGAGTCCATCCTCCCCCGACCGCACGCCAGCATCCTGTTCTGCACCGTCGGTACGTAAACGGACTCCAGCGCCGAGTCCTGCTCCATGTTCGAGATGTTCATCAGGCTCAGGTTGGACGCTGTCAGCAGGATGTGACGTCATGAGTTCGTTTGTGTTTCAGGCGTTTTGCTGCGGAAGCTGGAAGCAGGAATCCGAGGCATCAGTCACGTCATCGTCGACGAGATCCACGAGAGAGACATCAACGTGAGTTCATCCATCAGTGAGCACGCGATGTGACGTGAGGCTTCACAGACAGTGTAGTGACTGTGTGTGTGTGTGTGCGCACAGACGGACTTCCTGATGGTGGTCCTCAGAGACGTGGTCCAGGCTTACCCAGAGGTCCGTGTCATCCTCATGTCGGCCACCATCGACACCACCATGTTCAGAGAATACTTCTTCAACTGCCCCATCATCGAGGTGTTCGGACGCACCTTCCCCGTCCAAGGTACCTGTGACGCCCCGATCAGCTGACGCCCCGATCAGCTGACGCCCCGATCAGCTGACTGCAGTGTGTCAGACTAACCTTGTCTGTGTTTCAGAGTATTTCCTGGAGGACTGTATCCAGATGACGAACTTCGTGCCTCCACCGATGGACGTAAGAAGAAAGACAAAGACGAGACGGAGGAGAGGACGATGTAAGCACGCCGTCCTCTCTGCAGCTCAGCGACTGAAACAGGAAGTGAGTGACGATGCGTTTCCTGTCTTTGTAGACTAACTGTAACCTGATCTGCGGGTCGGAGTACACGGCGGAGACGAAGCGCGCGATGGCTCAGATCAACGAGAAGGAGACGTCCTTCGAGCTGGTGGAGGCTCTGCTCAGGTACATCGAGACGCTGCAGGTGGCCGGAGCCGTGCTCGTCTTCCTGCCCGGCTGGAACCTCATCTACTCCATGCAGAGACACCTGGAGACCAACCCGCACTTTGGTACGCCGCCACGCCACGCCGCGCCACGCCACGAGTGTTAACAACAGAGCCGTGACGTGATGTTTTTGATGTTTGTTTCCAGGAAGTAACCGGTACCGGATTCTGCCGCTGCACTCGCAGATCCCCCGTGAGGAGCAGAGGAGGGTGGTTGAACCGGTGCCTGATGACATCAGGAAGGTCCGACAGGTTCACACCGTGATGATGTCACAGTGACACGTGGTATGAAAAGTGTGTGAAGTGTGTGTGGTGTGTGTGTGTGTGTTTGTCCTGCAGGTGATTCTGTCCACCAACATCGCGGAGACGAGCATCACCATCAACGACGTCGTCTACGTCATCGACTCCTGCAAGTGAGTGACCGCGATGTAGCCGAGTACGTTTACTCGAGTACTTGGCTTCAGTTACCTGACAGACAGACTGTTGGTGTCCCGACAGGCAGAAGGTGAAGCTCTTCACCTCCCACAACAACATGACCAACTACGCCCACCGTCTGGGCCCTCCAAGACCAACCTGGAGCAGAGGAAGGGCCGGGCGGGCAGAGTCCGGCCCGGCTTCTGCTTCCACCTCTGCAGCCACGCTCCGCTTCGAGAGGTCAGTGACCTGCTGCCAGGCCCCGCCCACTAGCGCCTCCTGACCCACGCCTCCTCTGTCCTGCACTGTGCTGTGGTTGATGGTCCTGTGGGACCGTGGTGTGGTGTGTGTGTGGTTGTGTGTGTGTTGCAGGCTGGAGACTCACCATGACTCCAGAGATCTTCAGGACGCCGCTGCACGAAGTACGCTCTGAGCAATCAAACTGCTCCGACTCGGAGGCCATCGGACACTTCCTGTCCAAGGCCATCGAGCCACCGCCGCTGGACGCCGTCATCGAGGCCGAACACACACTGAGAGGTACAACACACACACACACACACACACCACACACACACACACACACACACACACACACACACTCACACACACACACACACACACACACACACACATACATTGTCTGTGCAGGAGGTCAAATATTAACATTTGTGTGTGTGTGTGTGTGGTGTGTGTGTGTGTGTGTGTGTGTGTGTGTCAGAGCTGGACGCTCTCGACACCAACGATGAGCTCACCCCTCTGGGTCGGATTCTGGCCCGGCTGCCCATCGAGCCTCGCCTGGGGAAGATGATGATCATGGGCTGCATCTTCCAGTCAGTTTGTGTCCTTCACTTCCTGATGAGTCACTGATGACCCGTTTCCTGTCACGCTCTGTCCGTTAAACGTTTCTCCACGTGTCTCCCTCCAGCGTCGGAGACGCCATGTGCACCATCTCTGCCGCCTCGTGCTTCCCCGAGCCATTCGTCAGCGAAGGCAAACGTCTCGGCTTCGTCCACAGAAACTTTGCCGGCAGCCGCTTCTCGGATCACGTGGCTCTGCTGTCTGTGTTCCAGGCCTGGGACGACGTCAGGTCAGTGTGATGAGGGTGACGTTAGAGGTCACTTTCCAAAACTTTTAAAACCTTTCCAAAACTTTTAAAACAGTTTCCAAAACTTTTAAAACCTTTCCAAAACTTTCAAAACCTTTCCAAAACTTTTAAAACAGTTTCCAAAACTTTTAAAACCTTTCCAAAACTTTTAAAACCTTTCCAAAACTTTTAAAACAGTTTCCAAAACTTTTAAAACCTTTCCAAAACTTTTAAAACAGTTTCCAAAACTTTTAAAACCTTTCCAAAACTTCCATCCACAATGCAACGTCCGTACTTCTCAAGGTGGAGGATGGGTTCATGAGAGTTTGTGAATTTGAGGGGGAAAAATCCTTGAAGGCCTTGAAAGTATTTGAATCCTGCTCATTAAAAGTCAGTGTGGAACTGTGTGTGGCGGGCGTAGTTCCTGTGTAAACCGGTTGTGTGGTGTTGCGTTCAGGATTAACGGCGAGGACGCTGAGACGCATTTCTGCGAACACAAACGTCTGAACATGTCGACGCTCAGGATGACGTGGGAGGCCAAAGTCCAGCTGAAGGAGATCCTGGTCAACACAGGATTCCCTGAAGGTACCTGAACACACCGCTCTGATCTGATTGGCTGTGAGCTGGGTGACACTCAGACCGCCTCTTTAATGGCCGTCTGTGTTTTCCCGCCTCTCGCAGAGAGTCTGATGACTCAGATGTTCAACACGGTGGGACCGGACAACAGCCTGGACGTGGTGGTGTCTCTGCTGACCTTCGGCTCGTACCCGAACGTCTGCTACCACAAAGAGAAGAGGAAGATCCTGACGACGGAGGGACGCAACGCCCTCATCCACAAGTCCTCCGTTAACTGCCCGTTCAGCAGCCACGACATGACCTACCCGTCCCCGTTCTTCGTCTTCAGTGAGAAGGTAAGTCTCAGACGTCATGTGCACTCTCTGTGAGGTCACAAAGGTCACGTGTTGAAGCGTGTTTGTGTTTGCGTGTCAGATCCGGACCAGAGCGATCTCAGCTAAAGGGATGACTCTGGTCAGTCCTCTGCAGCTGCTGCTGTTTGCCTGCAAGAAGATCAGCTCCAACGGAGACATCGTGGAGCTCGACGACTGGTGAGCAACCACGTCCTCTAACCTTCCCTCTAACCTTCCCTCTAACCTTCCCTCTAACCTTCCCTCTAACCTTTCCTATGACCTTCCCTCTAACCTTTCCTATGACCTTTCCTCTAACCTTTCCTCTAACCTTTCCTATGACCTTTCCTCTAACCTTCCCTCTAACCTTTCCTCTAACCTTCCCTCTAACCTTTCCTCTAACCTTTCCTATGACCTTTCCTCTAACCTTCCCTCTAACCTTTCCTCTAACCTTCCCTCTAACCTTTCCTCTAACCTTTCCTATGACCTTCCCTCTAACCTTCCCTCTAACCTTTCCTCTAACCTTTCCTCTAACCTTTCCTCTAACCTTCCCTCTAACCTTTCCTCTAACCTTTCCTCTAACCTTCCCTCTAACCTTTCCTCTAACCTTTCCTATGACCTTTCCTCTAACCTTCCCTCTAACCTTTCCTCTAACCTTTCCTATGACCTTTCCTTTGACCTTTGGCATTGATGCATTGCAGGATCAAACTGAGGATTCCTCACGAGGTGGCGGGCGGTGTGGCGGCTCTGCGGGCCGGACTCGAGGCTCTGGTGGTGGAGGTGACCAAAGACCCCGAATACATCCGACAGATGGACCAGACCAACGAGCGGCTCCTGAACCTCATCAGGCTCGTCTCCAAACCATCATCAGCCGGACTCAACATGATGGCCAGCAACCAGAGGTGACATCACTGTGACAACGCTGTGACAACGCTGTGACAACACTGTGACATCGCTGTGACATCGCTGTGACATCACTGTGACAACACTGTGACATCGCTGTGACAACACTGTGACATCACTGTGACATCACTGTGACAACACTGTGACATCGCTGTGACATCGCTGTGACATCGCTGTGACATCACTGTGACATCACTGTGACAACACTGTGACATCACTGTGACATCACTGTGACATCACTGTGACATCGCTGTGACAACACTGTGACAACACTGTGACATCGCTGTGACATCACTGTGACAACACTGTGACATCACTGTGACATCGCTGTGACATCACTGTGACAACACTGTGACATCACTGTGACAACGCTGTGACAACGCTGTGACAACGCTGTGACATCACTGTGACATCACTGTGACAACACTGTGACATCGCTGTGACAACGCTGTGACATCACTGTGACATCACTGTGACAACACTGTGACATCGCTGTGACAACACTGTGACATCGCTGTGACAACACTGTGACATCGCTGTGACAACACTGTGACATCGCTGTGACAACGCTGTGACAACACTGTGACATCGCTGTGACAACACTGTGACAACACTGTGACAACACAGTGACATCGCTGTGACAACACTGTGACATCGCTGTGACAACACTGTGACATCGCTGTGACATCGCTGTGACAACACTGTGACATCGCTGTGACAACACTGTGACATCACTGTGACATCACTGTGACAACACTGTGACATCGCTGTGACAACACTGTGACATCGCTGTGACATCGCTGTGACATCGCTGTGACATCACTGTGACATCACTGTGACAACACTGTGACATCGCTGTGACAACACTGTGACATCACTGTGACATCACTGTGACAACACTGTGACATCGCTGTGACAACACTGTGACATCGCTGTGACATCGCTGTGACATCGCTGTGACAACACTGTGACAACACTGTGACATCACTGACAACACTGTGACATCGCTGTGACATCACTGTGACAACACTGTGACATCGCTGTGACATCACTGTGACAACACTGTGACATCACTGTGACATCATCTCAAATTGTCTCTTAAACTTAAATCAGTCGTTGGTTGCTTGCTTGGTTGCTTGCTTGGTTGACACTCTGATATGACTGAAGCTGAGTTGATGGTCTCTACACAGGATGGGAGACGGTCCTCGACCTCCAAAGATGGGACGGTTCGATGGAGGAGGAGGTGGAGGAGGCTACCGAGGAGGAGGTGGATATGGAGGAGGTGGATACAGGGGAGGAGGTGGATATGGAGGAGGTGGATACAGGGGAGGAGGTGGATATGGAGGAGGTGGAGGCTACAGAGGTTACAGAGGTGGAGGAGGAGGAGGAGGAGGATACAGGGGGGGATATGGAGGAGGAGGAGGAGGTGGGGGTTACAGAGGAGGTGGATACCGAGGAGGAGGAGGGTACAGAGGAGGTTATTAACGAGGTGATGATGTCATCACAGGCATGTGATTGTTTTGTGACAAAATGTTTTTCCTTTAAATTGTTTGTTTGATCTGAACGTGTCGTTAATAAATAAATAAATAAATGAAACGTTTCATTTTCTTACTTCAGAAGTCTGAAGATAAAAAATAACAATCATAAGTTTTATTTATAAGCACATTCAGAGGGAGGGGGCGGGCTGCTGGCTGCTGGCACCCCAGGCTCCTGCTCGGTCCTGGGTGGAGTCAGGTGAGCGGAGGCTGATGGAGCAGGTGAGGCAGGTGAACTCACGGCCTGACTGGCAGAAAATGTGACGTCAGCTGCAGTAAAAATAAAAAGGGATGTGATCCAGCGCTTGTTTCAGACTCCGTCAGCAGGGGGCGCCACCTGTCCTCTGACAGTCAGCTGATTTGAAGACAAAATGTTGATTAGTCCACATAATTCTGTTAATTTAAGTCTGCAGGACTGAAGTCAAACTCATTGAGTGTTTTTGTAATCACGTTAAAGGTTTGGAAGAAAACACTGAAGCTTTGAATTCTGGGTAATCAAACAAACAGCTCGTGAGCCAATCAGAGAACAGGACTGATGACCGACTCATTTACATTCATTCATCTTTGACCTCTGAGCTCATCATGATGGTGTGAAAGTTCTGACAGCTGATGAAGATCTAATCAGAGCTCGACTGTGTGTTAATTAAACACTGCTGACACGATCTGTGACCTCGATTCACTGCAGGCCAAAGAGCCAGAAAACCCTTCAGTTACCCTGAAATTAACCTGAAATTAACCTGGAAATATCCTGAAATTAACCTGAAATTAACCTGGAAATATCCTGAAATTAACCTGGAAATATCCTGAAATTAACCTGGAAATATCCTGAAATTAACCTGGAAATATCCTGAATCAGAGATCCTTGAATTTTAACGTTGATCCTGTGAACTGATTTTATTTCTGCTCAGTTGTAAACGCAACACTCTGACCAACTGACTCCAGTTTATATATTTATACACACACACACATTGTGTTTAAGTTTACTTTGAGTTTAGTTAAGGTTAGCTGGGCTCGGCTCGGAGCACTGACTTGGCTCGGTTCGGCTCGGAGCACTGACTTGGCTCGGCTCGGCTCTGAGCAGTGACTCTGCTCGGCTCGGAGCACTGACATGGCTCGGCTCGGCTCGGCTCGGAGCAGTGACTTGGCTCGGTTCGGCTCGGCTCGGAGCAGTGACTCTGCTCGGCTCGGAGCACTGACTTGGCTCGGTTCGGCTCGGCTCTGAGCAGTGACTCTGCTCGGCTCGGAGCACTGACATGGCTCGGTTCGGCTCGGCTCGGCTCGGAGCAGTGACTCGGCTTGATTTGGGGCGGGCTGACTCGGAAGTGGCCGGAGTGTCCTCTGCGCCGCAGACATGCGCAGTGGCGCACTGGGTGTAGTCTGCGCCGCGTCTCTTCCTGCTGGAGTTGGTGCATGGCGGCGGACACAAAGAGCTGAGGCCCCCGCGAACACCGTCACTCTCACCGCAGGACAGCCGGACGACGAGCTGTGGACGCGGCCTGGAGCGAAGACAATCCGCCGCTGCTGAATGCTTCACTTGGTGCTCGGAGCCGTTTCCTCGGGAATCTAAGCGGAAAGTTTCCGTAAACTTTGGACAAGTTGAGGGAAAGTTTGTGTCGGCGCAGCGCAGAGATTTTCTGGTCGACGGAGCGCGCAGGGCTGAACATGCGAGGCTTGATCCGGGCGGTGGTGTGCTGGAGCTGGGCGCTGCTGTGCGTCCGCGCTGCCATGGATGAGTGCGCGGACGAGCGCGGCGCGCCGCAGCGCTGCATGCCCGAGTTCGTTAACGCCGCTTTTAACGTGACCGTGGTGGCGACCAACACCTGCGGCTCTCCGCCCGAGGAGTACTGCGTGCAGACCGGCGCCACCGGGGTCACCAAGTCCTGCCACATCTGCGACGCCCGGGACCCGCGGAACCACCACGGCGCCGCGTACCTGACCGACTACAACAACCAGCAGGATACCACCTGGTGGCAGAGCCAGACCATGCTGGCGGGCATCCAGTACCCGAACTCCATCAACCTCACCCTGCACCTCGGTAAGAGCCCGACACACACACACACACACACACACACACACACACACAGACGAATCTGATCAGCTGCTCGGACTTCATGATGATACAGAGACGACTGAGAATAGACAAAGTGTTTGGTCTGAAAATATCCTGAAACTATCCTGGAAATATCCTGAAACTATCCTGGAAATATCCTGGATTTATCCTGGATTCATCCTTGCAAACACGCTGTTTGTTCCTTAAATCCTTAATTTGTCTTTTAATATGAAAACGTTTTTAAGGAGTGAGACTGTATGCAACCTTTAACACACTGAGAGAGTGTGTGTGTGTGTGTGTGTGTGTGTGTGTGTGTGTGTGTTTGTTATCAGTCTGAGCTTGTGATGTAAACTTTGGGAAAGAGGAATTTTGTGGCATGAAGGACATAGTTTTCATTGTTGGGGGTGGAGTGTGTGTGTGTGTGTGTGATGGGGGTTTTGTTCTGTTCGGACCCAGCTCCTCCACCCAGCAGCTCCTCCACCCAGCAGCTCCTCCACCCAGCAGCTCCTCCACCCAGCAGCTCCTCCGTCACGTCGTGATTTTCAGACTTTGTTTGACAAACAGTCAGTGAAGCGGCTCTGGAGGTGTGAAGTTAACACACGGCCCCTAAACGCATCACAACAGGCGGAGGTGTCCTCAGAGGACAGCTGGTCTCACAGTGTCTCCTCAGTCCAACATGACCCGGTCTGCAGGCAGATGGCTGGTTTCTAAGAACCTTCAAGGTTTTCCCAGGCTGGTTCTGACTGGCTGTCTGATTTTTGAGCTCCATGATTGTTTATCTCGTCAGTCACACACAGTCGGTCTGCTCAGATAACCCGTCACAGTTTGACGTTAAACACGCCGCGTTCATCAGGCGTTCATCAGCTGTTCATCAGGCGTTCATCAGCTGTTCATCAGGCGTTCATCAGGCGTTCATCAGGCGTTCATCAGGCGTTCATCAGCTGTTCATCAGCTGTTCATCAGGCGTTCATCAGGCGTTCATCAGCTGTTCATCAGGCGTTCATCAGGCGTTCATCAAGCTGTTCATCAGCGGTTCATCAGGGCGTTCATCAGGCGTTTCATCAGGCGTTCATCAGGCGTTCATTCAGGCGTTCATCAGCTGTTCATCAGCTGTTCAATCAGCTGTTCATCAGGCGTTTCATCAGGCGTTCATCAGCTGTTCATCAGGCGTTCATCAGGCGTTCATCAGGCGTTCATCAGCTGTTCATCAGCTGTTCATCAGGTGTTCATAGGTCTCAGGTGTTCATCAGGCGTTCATCAGGCGTTCATCAGGGTTCATCAGCTGTTCATCAGGTGTTCATCAGGCGTTCATCAGGCGTTCATCAGCTGTTCTATCAGGTGTTCATCAGGTCGTTCATCAGGCGTTCATCAGGTGTTCATCAGGTGTCATCAGGCTGTTCATCAGGCGCTCATCAGGCGTTCATCAGGCCGCGTTCATCAGCTGTTCATCAGCTGTTCATCATCAGCTGTTCATCAGCTGTTCATCAGGCGTTCATCAGCTGTTCATCAGGTGTCATCAGGTGTTCATCAGGCGTCATCAGGCGTTCATCAGGCGTCATCAGGCGTCATCATGCGTTCATCAGCTGTTCATCAGCTGTTCATCAGGTGTTCATCAGGTGTTCATAAGGTGTTCATCAGGCGTTCATCAGGAGTTCATCAGCTGTTCATCAAGCTGTCATCAGGTGTTCATCAGGCGTTCATCAGGCGTTCATCAGCTGTTTCATCAGCTGTTCATCAGCTGTTCATCAGGCGTTCATCAGGCGTTCATCAGGGTTCATCAGCTGTCATCAGCTGTTCATCAGCTGTTCATCAGGCGTTCATCAGGCGTTCATTCAGGCGTTCAATCAGCCTGTTCATCAGCTGTTCATCAGCTTGTTCATCAGGCGTTCATCAGGCGATTCATCAGCTGTTCATCAGGCGTTCATCAGGCGTTCATCAGGCGTTCATCAGCTGTTCATCAGGCGTTCATCAGGCGTTCATCAGCTGTTCATCAGGCGTTCATCAGGCGTTCATCAGGCGTTCATCAGGCGTTCATCAGCTGTTCATCAGCTGTTCATCAGGCGTTCATCAGGCGTTCATCAGCTGTTCATCAGCTGTTCATCAGCTGTTCATCAGGCGTTCATCAGCTGTTCATCAGGCGTTCATCAGGCGTTCATCAGGCGTTCATCAGCTGTTCATCAGCTGTTCATCAGGTGTTCATCAGGTGTTCATCAGGCGTTCATCAGGCGTTCATCAGCTGTTCATCAGCTGTTCATCAGGCGTTCATCAGCTGTTCATCAGGCGTTCATCAGGCGTTCATCAGCTGTTCATCAGCTGTTCATCAGCTGTTCATCAGGCGTTCATCAGCTGTTCATCAGGCGTTCATCAGGCGTTCATCAGGCGTTCATCAGCTGTTCATCAGCTGTTCATCAGGCGTTCATCAGGCGTTCATCAGCTGTTCATCAGCTGTTCATCAGGCGTTCATCAGTTGTTCATCAGTTGTTCATCAGCTGTTCATCAGCTGTTCATCAGGCGTTCATCAGGCGTTCATCAGCTGTTCATCAGCTGTTCATCAGGCGTTCATCAGTTGTTCATCAGTTGTTCATCAGTTGTTCATCAGTTGTTCATCAGTTGTTCATCAGGTGTTCATCAAGCGTTCATCAGGCGTTCATCAGTTGTTCATCAGGTGTTCATCAGGCGTTCATCAGGTGTTCATCAGCTGTTAATCAGCTGTTCATCAGGCGTTCATCAGGTGTTCATCAGGTTAAATAATCATAATAAAAAAATAAATAAAATAAAAAATAAAATCATAATAATTAAATAATCATCGTTTTTCATAAAATTGGTTTTAAAAATCATCTTTGACTTTCGGACGACAACAACACGTTTAAAGATGGAAACATGGACGCTGAGATGCCGCTCTGTTAGCCTCTGTTAGCCCCTCTGTTAGCCTCTGTTAGCCCCTCTGTTAGCCTCTGTTAGCCCCTGTTAGCCTCTGGTAGCCGTGCCTCGCTCTCCTGGAGCTCGCTCACTCTTTATAAATACCTGTCTATTTGTGAAGCCTCCAGCAGCGCTAACATTCCTGAGAGGTTGAGTCATGCTGCTGGTTGCAGCTCAGCTCGTTGCCTCGGGTCTGAAGGTGATTAGAGCTCAGCGCCTCGTTTCCAAATCAAACTCGTTTAATTACACGCTGACTTCTCTTAGCTCGGGGCGCTGCTTCCATTGTGGCCCGGGTTTTCTCCATAATTAGAGCTCAGGCTTTGTTCTGCTGGAGATAACCTCCGACTGTGATCGCAGGAATGTGGAGTCAGAACACCTCAGCACACGGCCCGAGGGAAAGATCCAATCTGATCCAACACATCTGTAAGCTGCTCAGACAGGAAGTGACCAGCCGCATGATAACAGAACCTCTGAACCAGCAGTGTCCAGTCTAACAGAACCTCTGAATCGGGTCTCCTGGGCTGAGTCAGTTACACGGCTGACCGTGACTGTAACTGTGACATTATTCCCTGTTGGTCTCAGAGGCTGCTGAGCCCGGTCCAGTCCAGCTGCTGCCGTCTTTGTGTCTGTATCTGTGCTCTGGTTCTGTTGTGGTTCTGTCATCGTGTAACTCTGTCTTTCAGTAACGTGTCATAATGGCGGCCGGCTGCACAGGAAGTGGCCGTGCGAGTGTTTGTTGAAGGTCGTCGACTTTGTTTCCTGTCGAGTCTCTTCCTGTGTGGAAGAATCTAAATATTTAGTGAACAGAGAGTTTTAGAAGCAGCTGACGGGACGAGGCAGGAAACCCCCAGCATGCACTGCAGGACGTCCCGCGTTGCGTCACCCTGACTGGGACAGACGTCCATCGATGGACGCGTCCACGTGTGACATCAGATCAACACTTTATTTAAATGAAGTCAGCTGTGCAGAGGTTTGCGGCCGGCCCGTCTCAGAGTCGGGCTGATGAAAGGAAGATTTAAATCTCTTTGACGCGTTTCTGCTGTCGGAGGTTCGATTCCCGTCCTGTGGCGCCCATCTGTGGATGTGTGCGATAACATGCTGATGGAGGCTGATGGAGGCTGATGGAGGCGTCTTAATCTCAGGAAACATGAAGTGTTTGTGGAGCTCAGCTCGCTCCACTCTTTGATGCGGCAGCAGGAAGCCGACGTGTCCCGACACGAAACAGAACCAACAAAGAAGAAAAACGTGCAGATGGACGTGGAGGGGGCCTCCAACACACACACACACACACACACACACACACACACACACACACACACACACACACACACACACAGAGTTTTTCAAAGTTAAATGTGGGCTGGATCAGAACATGCTCCGTCATCGTTTGAGTCAAACATGAAGAACAACCGGTCTGAAAGTTCTGATCCAAACGTCTTTGCTCGTCTACGGGGAAACTAAAAATTCATTTTAGTCTCGTCAGTGAAAACAAACAAACATTCATCATCGATTTTTCATCACTGAACTCAAAGTCCAGGATCTGGTCCAGGATCTGGTCCAGGATCTGGTCCAGGATCAGTGAAATGTTTCTTCTCAGTTGAGTTCAAAGGTTCTGTTAATTAAAGGATGAGTTCACTTTCAGAGAGACGAGCTGCTGAAGCGTCACGTGAAAACAGCTGGACTGTCTGTGGACGGGTGGAGGGTGGTTGGAGGGTTGTTGGAGGGTTGTTTGAAGGTTGTGGGTGGAGGTTTTACTCGCTTCAGTACCTGAGTGTCTCTTTGAAGTCTGAACATGGAGGCCAAACATCTTCAAGATGTGATCAGGTGAAAAGTGAATCACCTGATCACATCTAACTGAAAGCAAGTCCAGAGTCACGGGTTGAGGGGAACATTTGAGGACATTGGGAGAACATTGAGGGAACATTTGAGGACATGGGGGAACATTTGAGGACATGGGGGGAACATTTGAGAACATGGGAGGAACATTTGAGGACATTAGGAGAACATTGAGGGAACATTTGAGGACATGGGGGGAACATTTGAGGACATGGGGGGAACATTTGAGGACATGGGGGGAACATTTGAGAACTTGGGGGAACATTTGAGAACATGGGGGGAACATTTGAGGACATTGGGAGAACATTGGGTGAACATTTGAGGACATTGGGAGAACATTGAGGGAACATTTGAGGACATTGGGGGAACATTTGAGAACATTGGGGGAGCATTTGAGGACATTGGGGGAACATTTGAGGACATTGGCAGAACAATGAGGGAACATTTGAGGACATTGGCAGAACAATGAGGGAACATTTGAGGACATGGGGGGAACATTTGAGGACATGGGGGGAACATTTGAGGACATGGGGGGAACATTTGAGAACTTGGGGGGAACATTTGAGAACATGGGGGGAACATTTGAGGACATTGGGAGAACATTGGGTGAACATTTGAGGACATTGGGAGAACATTGAGGGAACATTTGAGGACATTGGGGGAACATTTGAGAACATTGGGGGAGCATTTGAGGACATTGGGGGAACATTTGAGGACATTGGCAGAACAATGAGGGAACATTTGAGGACATTGGGAGAACATTGAGGGAACATTTGAGGACATTGGGGGAACATTTGGGGACATTGGGGGAACATTTGGGGACATTGGGGGAACATTTGAGAACATTGGAGGAACATTTGAGGACATTGAGGGAACATTTGAGAACATTGGGGGAACATTTGAGGACATTGGGGGAACATTTGAGGGACATTGGCAGAACAATGAGGGAACATTTGAGGACATTGGGAGAACATTGAGGGAACATTTGAGGACATTGGGAGAACATTGAGGGAACATTTGGGGACATTGGGGGGACATTGGGGGAACATTTGGGGACATTGGGGGAACATTTGAGAACATTGGGGGAACATTTGAGGACATTGAGGGAACATTTGAGGACATTGAGGGAACATTTCAGGACACTTCAGGGTTAAAGGATCTGTGTCTTTCATCAGCTGCAGTGATTCCCGAGCGCTCGTCCAGCTGTGCAGCCTCATAATCTTGGTTCAGCCCAGTTTCCCACGCTGACTTCATTCCTCACACACTAAACAATGACCAGATGACTCCTCCTCACCTCCTCTCCCCTCCTCCTCACCCCCTCGTCTCCTCTCCCCTCCTCCTCACCCCCTCGTCTCACACACTCTCACACTGGTATAATTTGCAGCAGCTGGTCGCTCCGGAGCAGAAAAAAACTCTTTATGGTTGTTGAGAGGACGACGGACAGCTCGAGGGCTTTCCCACACTGTCAGCTCAGCAAGGACACTGCGTTGAGGTGACGTCCTGCAGACTGTCTAAAACCTGGACGTAGTCTCTGTGACGTCCCCACAGACTGTCTAAAACCTGGACGTAGTCTCTGTGACGCCCCCGCAGACTGTCTAAAACCTGGACGTAGTCTCTGTGACGTTCCCGCAGAGTGTCTAAAACCTGGACGTAGTCTCTGTGACGTTCCCGCAGAGTGCCTAAAACCTGGACGTAGTCTGTGACGTCCTGCAGACTGTCTAAAACCTGGACGTAGTCTCTGTGACGTTCCCGCAGAGTGTCTAAAACCTGGACGTAGTCTGTGACGTCCCCACAGACTGTCTAAAACCTGGACGTAGTCTCTGTGACGTCCCCACAGACTGTCTAAAACCTGGACGTAGTCTCTGTGACGTCCCCACAGACTGTCTAAAACCTGGACGTAGTCTCTGTGACGTCCCCACAGACTGTCTAAAACCTGGACGTAGTCTCCGTGACGTCCCCGCAGACTGTCTAAAACCTGGACGTAGTCTCTGTGACGTCCCTGCAGACTGTCTAAAACCTGGACGTAGTCTCTGAGACCCTGAGCGGACCCTCGGTCCTCCTCGTCCTCCATCAGACTGACACATGAACATTCAGACCTCTTCAGACGAGAGCTGAAGGACTTGCTGGTCACAGATCAGATTCGTCCTCATGTTTGACAGAAATCCAGAGACGTCATGTGACCTGGAGGTTTGCAGCTCGGCTCTCTGTGATCAGTCTCTTTCAGTTTCACATTGATTTAAAGTTCAGGGATGATTTCTGTGGTGAAGTCGTCGTCTGTCGGGTCACAGCGTTTGTTTCCGTGGGTAAATTTCCCGTCACAGGAAGTTTTCCAGGTGAGGCAGCAGCTGCAGAGCTCTTTGTTCACAGCAAACATCTCTCTGTTTGTTCACTCGTCACTTTGAAGAACACTCCACATTCTTGTCACCGTGTGCTAATTAAAAGGCCTGTGCTGCGTTCAGGGTCACTGCTGTCACTGAGGCTCCATGACAACACAAGTCCCGTCCCCCACACCCCGTCCTAGTCTGCCTCTGATTGGCTAACCTTAATCCTGCATAACTTTAAGCCTTAATATAATGTGAACAGGTGAGTTGTATATAAATTCACCCTCAGTACAGTTGTCATGAACGGGGAAATTAGCTACAGAGACCAAAACTGTTTTTTGTACCAGGCTGTAAACATGTTTATTTCTGCTGCCTAACATGGGGACTTATGGAGACTGACTCACTTCTGCAGCCAGCCTCAGGTGGACGTTAGAGGAACTGCAGGTTTTAGCAGTATGATGCTCATCGATTCTTTCTAGATGTATGAAGTCCCTCAAGTATTCGCGCTGTGTGGAAACTTTACGACGTCTCTTGAATGCAGCATCGTGCCACACGTTGTTATTAAACATCTGGATGCAGCTCGCCGCTCACACGATGAGGTCACAGGAAGTGTGATTACACACCGATGAACTGATGAGAGTTTATTGGAGCTGCAGCTGCTGAAGGCTGTCTGCAGGGTCAGACCGGGCTGACCCGGTTTTACTTGGACCAGGGTCAGGACCAGGGTCAGGACCAGGGTCAGGACCAGGGTCAGGACCAGGGTCGGTGGATCCACGACAGATGAAGACATTTTTGATTAAAGCTGCACACAAACTGCTTGATGGTGCTTTCAGGCACAGTCGGACACTCGAGCTTTGAGGTCTGAGCGTTCAGCTCGACGTCTCCACGCTGCGTTCAGGAGCCTTGGACCTCTGCGGGCCGTCGGAGCGTCCTTGAACGTGAAGTTTACTAAGCAGTCAGATTAAACAGCCGGATTACCTGTCTGCAGGTAACGTAAACAGGAAGTGAGTTGAGTCAGCTGATTGGACGCGGGCTCAGACTAAACACTCTGATAGCATCAGCTGCTCTCACATGGGGGGAACACTGTTTGTTATCAGACTGAAGAACTTGAAGCCGAGTCCACTCTGCTGTTCTGGTTCTGTTGGAGCTTCGTCACGTGACCTGAATGATCGTACGAGGTCGGGTCCAAGTCCAAAGAGCTGCTTCAGTAGTCCGGGCCGTGGCCCAGAACTCTCTGCAGCTGTTTGTCTTATATGGACTGTTTCCTGAATGCACCACTCGCTGACCTTTGACCCCACTGTAAACTGTCATCACGAGGCGTTTCCTGTCCTGCGGGAAGAATTCAGCTGGTCGGACTCGGAGCAGCACAGCGTGGGGGGTCGGGTCCGGGCCTGGTTCTGCTCAGACGCTGTGATTGGAGGGGAGCACAGAGCGAGGAGGGGGTTTCTATTCTTACAGACGGCGTGCCGTCAGCAGATGCATTACAGGGACAAGCAGATGCATGCAGGGTAATTTTAGCCTGCTGTGGAGGAAGAGACACAGGAAGAAGTAAACAGATAATTATGGAGAGCAGGCGAGCGAGCGCTGCAGACCTGATGAATGATTTATGCGCCGCCTCAAACGTGATCACACCTTTGTTCACCTGAGAGTCCACGCTGCGCCACAGAGCCACGCCCCCATCCGTGATGTCATCGTAGGACGAGGGTACGACTTTTATTTTGAAACATTTTCAGAAATGTGTTTCTGCATCACGATCCCATTCAACCATGACCACGCCCACCTGTCAATCAAAGCGTCCACGCTCTGAATCCTGCATAACTTTAAGCCTTAATATAATGTGAACAGGTGAGTTGTATATAAATTCACCCTCAGTACAGTTGTCATGAACGGGGAAATTAGCTACAGAGACCAAAACTGTTTTTTGTACCAGGCTGTAAACATGTTTATTTCTGCTGTCTAACATGGGGACTTATGGAGACTGACTCACTGCTGCAGCCAGCCTCAGGTGGACGTTAGAGGAACTGCAGGTTGTGTTTGTGCTCGCTCGTTCATGATGAACTCCGTTTGGTGACGTCACGCCCGCTTCTGTAAACAAGCCGGGCTGGGCCGGGCCGGGCCGAGGTCCAACACTGTTAACCAAACAGGTGATCTCAGTCTTTGAGGTTCAGGTGAGACTTTGTTTGTTTGCTGGTCCTCAGGCTTCAGACGCTGAGTCATGCTCGGCTTGTTGGCGTCTCTGCTCGCTCTCTGATGTGGTCTGCTGAGCGTGTCGGGTCTTCTCTGGATGTTCTGATGAACCCGCTTTGATCCAAAGACACACTGCAGGCTGCCGTGTGTGTGATGTCACATGAGACACATCACGCTGATGACACCTGTTGCATGATGGGAAATGTATGCTGCAGAGTGTTTGAGACTCACGTTTGGTTTAATGTCCATGACAGTCTCTGAGACAGCTGCAGCGCCTTCAGCTGGTCTTTGAGACTCTTCAGTCTTGGTGCAGGACTCTGTCTCTGCAGCTGTGGACTCTGTGTGTGGTGCAGGGCGGGCCGTGGTCCTGCTGGGACTCTTTGTCTGTCTTAATGGGGCTGTGTTCGTTTGTTCCTCACGTCCCGGTGTGGTGACACCTCCGGGTGGAGGGGCCGCTTCTTTGGTGGTCTCCACTGTTAAACCTCCACCCAACACACGGATGGAGGAGCAGCAGGAGCAGGGCCAGTCTTCTGGACGACGGGAGCAACCAGCCAATCAGGAAGTTTGTGGAATGAGTGAAATAAAAAGTGTGAATGAAAGTAATCTGTAATCTGTAATCTGTAATCTGTACTGTGATGACAGAGCAGCTCCGAGACATTAAAACAATCTTTGCCTCCCACCTTCACTCCCTTCCTGTCTGCCCTCCCCCCAACACACACACACACACAGACAGACACAGACACACACACACACAGACACACACACACACACACACACAGACACACACACAGACACACACACAGACACACACACAGACACACACACACACACACAGACACAGACACAGACACACACACACACACAGACACACACACACACACAGACACACACACACAGATCCAGTTTCTCACCTCAGCCCGCCACTTTAATCTCCTCTCGTCCAATCAGAGCGCTCGCCTGCTGTTTATAAAACAGATGGAGGTGATATCAGCTCTACTGAGCGCGCTCAGTCTGCGCCGTCAGCTTTGACCCCGATCTGAGAGCTGTGAGGCATTCAGGGTCCGATCAGGTCCACGTGAGGCCGGTTCAGGTGTGTTTGGTGTGGAGGTGGAGGCGCTCAGGTCTCTGCTGATAACAGTGTGTGACTCACAGGGCTGCTCATGTGTGGAAAACAAACACACCTTAGTGTGTGTGTGTGTGTGTCTGTGTGTGTGCAGCAGCTTACACATTAACTCGGACATTAATGTGTAACTGTGGGCCTCCTCAGGCTGACCCGGTTCACCGTGGTACCATGGTACAGAGAGCTGATCAGGACAGGATGTGACTCGCCCGGTTAACAAAATAAGAGCATGTTAAATGAGCTGAGGCCTAACGCTGAACCTGGATCAGCTGCCTGTTACTTCCTGTTTCCTGCCCTGTGATGTCACACTGATGATGTCACACTGACGATGTCACACTGATGAGTGTTTCCTGTCGTGTTTACGTGTGTGTGCCGTGTTTACGTGTGTGTGCCGTGTTTACGTGTGTGTGCAGTGTTTACGTGTGTGTGCAGTGTTTACGTGTGTGTGCAGTGTTTACGTGTGTGTGCCGTGTTTACGTGTGTGTGCCGTGTTTACGTGTGTGTGCCGTGTTTACGTGTGTGTGCGGTCTCATATCAACACGCGTTGGTTCATGAATGCGTCACGTCGAGGCTGCTGAAGTGTCCTTGAGCTGAGCGTGACCTCTGACCTCTGACCTCTGAGCGCACAGGTCCAGGATCAGTCTCAGGAAACTGTTTTCATGTTGTGGAGTTTGAACTCGGCCGCATGCCACACATTCCTCCGTCTGAAAGAAACTGAACTGCTCCGATTGTTTGAACTGAACATGTGACCTGACAGAGGCTGCTCGACTGTGATTGGAGCACTGAGGAAAGGGGTGGAGCTTGATCAGTGTTTGTCCTCATGTTTGACACTTTAAAGGTTCAGTCTGATGTTTCTGTCACCTCTGATGTCAGTGTTCATTGTTTTGGATCGGGGTCAAAGGTCGTCTCTTATTTTCCCGCTTTATTCTGAAGTTTGTCCCACATTCCTGATCAGAACATCCTGTTTGTTTATCAGCGTGACATCACTCGGGGTCAGCGTGACATCACTCGGTCAGCGTGACATCACGTAGTAAACACCAATGACAGCTTACCTTTCAAGTTCCTCGATGCTAACCGTTAACTCTGTGTGAGCCGCAGCTTACAGTAAACACACTGTGACCTTTGACCTCTGCCGTGCGTCCTCGCCGTGTGTCCTCGCCGTGCGTCCTCGCCGTGCGTCCTCTGCGCTGTGTTTGAGGCTCATGCCCACGTTCAAAAGTCAAAGCGGCCATTGTCCACTCCCCTGGAGAAGAATGCGATGAGGTCATGGGAGGGAATTTAATTGGACCGGGGCGTTCCCTGTGGAGCCCCCCCTCCCCCCTCCCCTCCTCCCTCAGGCCGACCCCGAGGCTCCGCTCCTCCGGCGGGAAGACGATTCACAGGAATGCAAACAAGATGGAGTCTCATGAAACAAGTTCCACTTGTTTCAGACACACACACACACACACACACACACACACACACACACACACAGATTGTTAATCTCAGTGTGATGTCTGTCCTCTGTCTCCGGCCTGTTGAAGGACAGCAGAGCTCATTACGTCCATGTTTGGACTCTCAGGCGTCGTCCTCCCTCGTCCTAATCTGTCCTCCTCAAGGATGTCGTCCTCGTTAAAGACAAACATCTGCGCCTGCAGCTCGTTATGTTGACTTTAATACTCTGATTACATCCTGTGACGTCTCCCAGCCTCCTGCAGAGCTTCAGCTTCCTGTCCTCTGTTATCACTCGTCTTCTTCTTCTGCTGACTGAACGAGCGTCTGGTTCGCTGAGGCTTCGTCCTCCGACACGTCTCAACGTGTCCGCTGACAGGACGGACTGAGCTAAGACAAGACGAGACCGACGAGACAGCAGAGCGCCGTTTAAGCTACGCTAACCCCGACAACATGCTTCCTGTTTGGGACAACAGAGTTCAAACAATCAGAGACAGAGAGAGACAGACAGAGAGAGACAGACAGAGAGACACAGACAGAGGGACACAGACAGAGAGAGACAGACACAGAGAGACAGACAGAGAGACACAGACAGAGAGAGACAGACAGAGAGAGACAGACAGAGAGAGACAGACAGAGACAGACAGAGAGAGACAGACAGAGAGAGACAGACAGAGAGAGAGAGACAGACAGAGACAGACAGAGACAGACAGACAGAGAGAGACAGACACAGAGAGACAGACAGAGAGACACAGACAGAGAGAGACAGACACAGACAGACACAGACAGACACAGACAGACACAGACAGACAGAGACAGACACGGTGGGCCTATCAGGCTGATTCATGCTCAGACATTCAGGTCAGTAATCAGGCTGTCCGGTCTGTGAGCAGTCAGAGGTCGTCTGTTGCTCGTGGACACTTCAGCAGAGACATCATCAGCCTCTCTGCTCTCTCTCTTTGTCTCTTGTGCTTGCTCGCCCTCTCCCCTGTGGACTCCTGTCCATCCGTCCCTCCGTCCGTCCCGTGGAAACATTCCAGCCGGTGTCCCCCTCCCCCGCCCTCATCACCCCTCACCCTCCTCCCCAGACAGAAAGAAAAGCTTCTTCCCTCCTCTCTCCTTCCCTCCTCTCTCCTTCCCTCCTCTCTCCTTCCCTCCTCTCTCCCTCCCTCCTCTCTCCTTCCCTCCTCTCTCCTTCCCTCCTCTCTCCCTCCCTCCTCTCTCCTTCCCTCCTCTCTCCCTCCCTCCTCTCTCCCTCCCTCCTCTCTCCTTCCCTCCTCTCTCCTTCCCTCCTCTCTCCCTCCCTCCTCTCTCCCTCCCTCCTCTCTCCCTCCCTCCTCTCTCCTTCCCTCCTCTCTCCTACCCTCCTCTCTCCTTCCCTCCTCTCTCCTTCCCTCCTCCCTCCTCGAGGCTCTTTTCATGTTCAGACCTGCCCCCCCCCCGCGGAGTCTCGGGGTCAGCGCTCCACAATAGACGAGTTACCAATGCTTAAAGCTAAACCAGCTAATTAACGACATCACAGACGAGTCTGTTCATTCAAAGTCTGGAGAGCTTCATGGAGGAAAGCCTGCAGGCGCTGTGCTTTTATTTTGGTAGAAGCCTGCAGGCGCTGTGCTTTTATTTTGGTAGAAGCCTGCAGGCCCTGTGCTTTTATTTTGGTAGAAGCCTGCAGGCGCTGTGCTTTTATTTTGGTAGAAGCCTGCAGGCCCTGTGCTTTAATTTTGGTAGAAGCCTGCAGGCGCTGTGCTTTTATTTTGGTAGAAGCCTGCAGGCCCTGTGCTTTTATTTTGGTAGAAGCCTGCAGGCGCTGTGCTTTTATTTTGGTAGAAGCCTGCAGGCCCTGTGCTTTTATTTTGGTAGAAGCTTGCAGGCCCTGTGCTTTTATTTTGGTAGAAGCCTGCAGGCCCTGTGCTTTTATTTTGGTAGAAGCCTGCAGGCCCTGTGCTTTTATTTTGGTAGCTGAGCTGTGATGAAGTCAAACTTGAATCCGGCGTCACAGCGTCGTCTTTGTTTGTCAGATTCTTCATCAGCTCAATAAAACGATTGTTCTGAAGAACAGACGGATCCTCCTGACTCCACGAGCAGAGTCCAACAGAACATCAGGACTTCACACTGTTCAGTCCACTGAGGCACACTGAAAACCTCTGACAAACGCTGAGAAAACCTCTGACAAACGCTGAGAAAACCTCTGAAAAACGCTGAGAAAACCTCTGACAAACGCTGAGAAAACCTCTGACAAACGCTGAGAAGTTTAAAGTTGTAAAGAAAATCATCAGCGTCATCCTGAGCTCTGATTGGTCAGAAGTTTTAAATCACAGTCAGCTGATCAGACAGACAGACGACACAGGAAGCGGCGCCCTGAAGTACAAAAGGAGCTCATCGTTTTCTCTGAAGCATCACTTCCTGCCGGTCTCCTCGTCCAATCAGAGCGTCCTCTGGCCACCTGTGCTCCGTCCTGATTGGTCTCTATGGACAGACTCTGTCTTTGTCCCATCTGTCAGGATGTGGAGGCGTTTCAAAGACGTCAGTGTTCCTGCCGGACGCTCCACGCCGTCTTTGATGGGACGCCAGAGAGACGAGGTCAGCGCCGGGGGACGCTTCAGATTACAGATGGACACGGGCCAATGAGACCGACCTGAAATGAAGCTGCTCTGATGTCCACACGGACAAGAAGACACGAGACACAAAGACACGTTACAGCTCTCATTAACCCTGACCCACAAAGTTCATCCACACACACACACACACACACACACACACACACACACACTGTGTCTCACCTTTATCCCGCCCCTCATTGCTCGACTCAAACATGGCGGCGTTCCCTCACAGGCTGACAGCTCGGCGGTCGAGCTCGGCCTGCTCAGACTCGTTGAAGTATGCGAGGAGCAGCGACCGGCGGACGTGTTAAAGGACCAGAGCGCCACCAGCGTGCTCCAAGCACACTGCACATTCCTACTCCCAGAGAGCTTCAAGGCAGGGCCTGGAAGGCCTGGAAAATATGAACAGTCAGGCCTTGAGTGGTTTCAGGAACATAGTGTCACTTTACACTTCACAAAAATACACACAGACACACAAAATACACTGAAATCAAACGTTTACACGTGAAAATGATAAATGTTCACACGTCTCAGAGACTACGTCCAGGTTTTAGACAGTCTGCGGGGACGTCACAGAGACTACGTCCAGGTTTTAGACAGTCTGCGGGGACGTCACAGAGACTACGTCCAGGTTTTAGACAGTCTGCGGGGATGTCTCAGAGACTACGTCCAGGTTTTAGACAGTCTGCGGGGACGTCACAGAGACTGCGTCCTGTTTTTTTGACAGTCTGCGGGGACTTTGTACTTTGTGAGCATTAACCCTTCGTGTCTCTGCAGGTAAGGCCTTCGACATCACCTACGTGCGGCTCAAGTTCCACACCAGCCGTCCGGAGAGCTTTGCCATCTACAAGCGGACGAGCGAGGGCGGGCCCTGGGTTCCGTACCAGTACTACAGTGGCTCGTGTGAGAAGACGTACCAGAAGGCGAGCCACGGCTTCATCCGTACCGGAGAGGACGAGCAGCAGGCGCTCTGCACCGACGACTTCAGTGACATCTCGCCGCTCACCGGCGGGAACGTTGCCTTCTCCACGCTGGAGGGCCGACCCAGCGCCTACAACTTCGACAACAGCCCCACCCTCCAGGTGAGAGCTCCAACTTCATCAATGTGTACACTCTAACTTGTGCATACGTTGTTTATACGATGTGTGTATATGTTGTGTGTATATTGTGTGTATACGTTGTGTGTATATGTTGTGCATACGCTGTGTGTATGTCGTGTATACGTTGTGTGTATACATTGTGTGTATATGTTGTGCATACACTGTGTCTGTTGTGTGTATACGTTGTGTGTATACGTTGTGTGTATATGTTGTGCATACGCTGTGTGTATACGTTGTGTATACGCTGTGTGTATACGTTGTGCATACGTTGTGTGTATACGTTGTGTATACGTTGTGTGTATACGTTGTGCATACGTTGTGTGTATACGTTTTGTGTATACGTTGTGTGTATACGTTGTGTATACGCTGTGTGTATACGTTGTGTGTATACGTTGTGTGTATACGCTGTGTGTATACGTTGTGTGTATACGTTGTGTATACGCTGTGTGTATACGTTGTGTGTATACGTTGTGCATACGTTGTGTGTATACGTTGTGTGCATACGTTGTGCATACGTTGTGTGTATACGTTGTGTGTATATGTTGTGTGTGTATATTGTGTGTATACGTTGTGTGTATATGTTGTGCATACGCTGTGTGTATGTTGTGTATACGTTGTGTGTATACGTTGTGTGTATATGTTGTGCATACGCTGTGTGTATGTTGTGTATACGTTGTGTGTATACGTTGTGTGTATATGTTGTGCATACGCTGTGTCTGTTGTGTGTATACGTTGTGTGTATACGTTGTTTGTATATGTTGTGCATACGCTGTGTCTGTTGTGTGTATACGTTGTGTGTATACGTTGTGCATACGTTGTGTGTATATGTTGTGTGTATACGTTGTGTGTATATGTTGTGTATACGCTGTGTGTATACGTTGTGTGTATACGCTGTGTGTATACGCTGTGTGTATACGTTGTGTGTATACGTTGTGTATACGCTGTGTGTATACGTTGTGTGTATACGTTGTGCATACGTTGTGTGTATACGTTGTGTGTATACGTTGTGCATACGTTGTGTGTATACGTTGTGTGTGTATACGTTGTGTGTATATGTTGTGCATACGCTGTGTGTATACGTTGTGTATACGTTGTGTATACGTTGTGTGTATACGTTGTGTGTGTATACGCTGTGTGTATACGTTGTGTGTATACGCTGTGTGTATACGTTGTGTATACGTTGTGTATACGTTGTGTGTATACGTTGTGTGTATACGCTGTGTGTATACGTTGTGTATACGTTGTGTATACGTTGTGTGTGTATACGCTGTGTGTATACGTCGTGTGTATACGCTGTGTGTATACGTTGTGTGTATACGCTGTGTGTATACGTTGTGTGTATACGTTGTGTGTATACGCTGTGTGTATACGTTGTGTGTATACGTTGTGTGTATACGTTGTGTGTGTATACGTTGTGTGTATACGCTGTGTGTATACGTTGTGTGTATACGTTGTGTATACGTTGTGGCTGCTTCGTTTCTCGTCCTGAGGTGTGATGGTCGATGTTTTTCCCAGCAGTCCGTTCTGCCGCTCAGGTTGCAGGTTTGACGCTGCCAAGTCTTGTTGGCGATTTGTTGCTAGGCGACGCCCCCGGATTTCCCACCACAGCAGTGTGTCGGCTTGGCTCGACCGACCTGCAGCTGGAACTCTTCTCTCTGCTTCCTCCCCCCTTCACTGACCTTCATCCCTCCTCCTGTCCTCCCTCCTCTCCTCCTCTTCCCTCCTCCTCTCCTCCCTCCTCTCCTCCTCTTCCCTCCTCCTCTTCCCTCCTCCTCTCCTCCCTCCTCTCCTCCTCTTCCCTCCTCCTGTTCTCGCTCCTCTCCTCCTCTTCCCTCCTCCTCTTCCCTCCTCCTCTCCTCCCTCCTCTCCTCCTCTTCCCTCCTCCTGTTCTCGCTCCTCTCCTCCTCTTCCCTCCTCCTCTCCTCGCTCCTCTTCCCTCCTCCTCTCCTCGCTCCTCTCCTCCTCTTCCCTCCTCCTCTCCTCGCTCCTCTCCTCCTCTTCCCTCCTTCCTCTCCTCCTCTTCCCTCCTCCTCTCCTCCTCTTCCCTCCTCCTGTCCTCCCTCCTCTCCTCCTCTTCCCTCCTCCTCTTCCCTCGCTCCTCTCCTCCTCTTCCCTCCTCCTCTTCCCTCGCTCCTCTCCTCCTCTTCCCTCGCTCCTCTCCTCCTCTTCCCTCCTCCTCTCCTCCCTCCTCTGTCCTCAGTGTGTTTGTGTTTCCATGTTTCTTCACTCTGCGGTTGAGATTGTTGCTCAATAACTGCAGAGCATTCTTCTTCTTTAAAACATGGAGTATAACAGAGGAGGTACCGTGAGTCCTCCTCTGTGTCTCCTCCTCTGTGTCTCCTCCTCTGTGTCTCCTTTAGGAGGAGAACCAACATTAAATGTTGAAACATGACGGAGAGGTGAGAGTTCACCTCCGCCTGTTGGTCAAAGAGCTGGTGACTGTTTTAAACTTTGTTGGTTGTCTGAAGTTTATCCTGTGATCGTGTGATGGATCGTCCTCTGTCCTGTCTCCTCTGTCCTGTCTCCTCTGTCCTGTCTCCTCTGTCCTCGTGTCACTAACTTGTCTAAATGAACAGATTTAGCTCAGCAGCTCAGCTCTAAACTTCCTTATTTGACTTGTCGGCATGAAGCTATTTATACTGAAGCTGTGGAGGCGTCAGACGGCTGCTTGTCGCTCGCTCACATTCCTGATGTCCGCCTGCCTGTCTGTCTGTCTGTCTGTCCGCCTGCCTGTCTGTCTGTCTGTCTGTCCGCCTGCCTGTCTGTCCGCCTGTCTGTCTGCCTGTCTGTCTTTCCGCCTGCCTGTCTGTCTGTCTGTCCGCGTGTCTGTCTGTCCGTGTGTCTGTCCGCGTGTCTGTCTGTCTGTCTGCCTGTCTGTCTGTCCGCCTTCCTGTCTGTCCGCCTGTCTGTCTGTGTGTCCGCGTGTCTGTCTGTCCGCCTGTCTGTCTGTCTGTCTGTCTGCCTGTCTGTCTGCCTGTCTGTCTGTCTGTCTGTCCGCCTGTCTGTCTGCCCGTCTGTCTGTCCGCCTGTTTGTCTGTCTGTCTGTCCGCCTGTCTTTCCGCCTGTCTGTCCGCCTGTCTGTCTGTCTGCCTATCTGTCTGCCTGTCTGTCTGCCTGTCTGTCTGTCTGTCTGTCTGTCTGCCTGTCTGTCCGCCTGTCTGTCTGCCTGTCTGTCTTTCCGCCTGCCTGTCTGCCTGTCTGTCCGCCTGTCTTTCCGCCTGTCTGTCTGTCTGTCTGCCTGTCTGTCCGCCTGTCTGTCTGTCCGCCTGTCTGTCTGTCTGCCTGTCTGTCCGCCTGTCTGTCTGTCTGCCTGTCTGTCCGCCTGTCTGTCTGCCTGTCTGTCTGTCTGCCTGTCTGTCTGCCTGTCTGTCTGTCCGCCTGTCTGTCTGTCTGCCTGTCTGTCCGCCTGTCTGTCTGTCCGCCTGTCTGTCTGTCCGCCTGTCTGTCTGTCTGTCTGTCTGTCTGCCTGTCTGTCCGCCTGTCTGTCCGCCTGTCTGTCTGCCTGTCTGTCTGCCTGTCTGTCAGTACCCCCCAGCTGAGCCGTCCTCTGCAGTAGCTCTCACTGTGTTTTATTCTCGAGCTGCGGGCTTCGACCTTTTTGGCTTGTGACCTCTTAAAATAAAGTCGCCGGTGTCGGATGTCTGTGAGCTGAGCTAAACCGGGTTAGTTAGTTTATCTGACGGGTGGTTCTGATCCACACTCAGCCGACAGCAGGACGAGCCTGAAGCTCAACATGATGTGGACGAGGACAACAAATACATACAGTGTATATATTTATGATTTATATGAATCTACACGTCACCAAACACATGAACAGGTTAACTCACTGTCCAAGTGTCTGTGACTGTGAGCTGGGATAGGCTCCACCCTATTCTCATGTCCACGTCTTTGTGTCCTCATGTCTTTGTGTCTTCATGTCCTCATGTCCTCATGTCTTTGTGTCTTCATGTCTTCATGTCCTCATGTCTTTGTGTCTTCATGTCCTCATGTCTTTGTGTCTTCATGTCCTCATGTCCTCATGTCTTTGTGTCTTCATGTCCTCATGTCTTTGTGTCCTCATGTCTTTGTGTCTTCATGTCCACATGTCCTCATGTCTTTGTGTCCTCATGTCTTTGTGTCCTCATGTCTTTGTGTCTTCATGTCCTCATGTCTTTGTGTCTTCATGTCCACATGTCTTTGTGTCCTCATGTCTTCATGTCCTCATGTCTTTGTGTCCTCATGTCTTTGTGTCTTCATGTCCTCATGTCTTTGTGTCTTCATGTCCACATGTCTTTGTGTCCTCATGTCTTCATGTCCTCATGTCTTTGTGTCCTCATGTCCTCATGTCTTCATGTCCTCATGTCCACATGTCTTTGTGTCTTCATGTCCTCATGTCTTTGTGTCCTCATGTCTTCATGTCCTCATGTCCACATGTCTTTGTGTCTTCATGTCTTTGTGTCCTCATGTCTTTGTGTCCTCATGTCTTCAGGTCATGTCTTCATGTCCACATGTCTTTGTGTCCTCATGTCTTCATGTCCTCATGTCTTTGTGTCTTCATGTCTTTGTGTCCTCATGTCTTTGTGTCTTCATGTCTTTGTGTCCTCATGTCTTCATGTCCACATGTCTTTGTGTCCTCATGTCCACATGTCTTTGTGTCTTCATGTCTTTGTGTCCTCATGTCTTCAGGTCATGTCTTCATGTCTTCATGTCCTCATGTCTTCAGGTCATGTCTTCATGTCCTCATGTCTTTGTGTCCTCATGTCTTCAGGTCATGTCTTCATGTCCTCATGTCTTTGTGTCCTCATGTCTTTGTGTCCTCATGTCTTCATGTCTTTGTGTCCTCATGTCCACATGTCTTTGTGTCCTCATGTCTTTGTGTCCTCATGTCTTCATGTCCTCATGTCTTCATGTCCTCATGTCCTCGTGTCTCTGAGTTCGTCGCTCTCGTCGCTGACAGGCCGTGTGTTAGTTCCCAGCATGCCTTGCGGCAGTGATGGATCGGTCCCTGTAGAGAACACGTGTGTCGAGGCGTCCATGTTTGCTCTGAGCTGGTTCTGATTGATGGCAAACAAATGTTCAGTCCAGTTTACACAGCGGTGACTCAGACCAGAACCTGAACCGCTTCCTGCCCGGACGGGCCACACAGCTGCTGGGCCAGACACGTGAGTTCATGAATCATAAAGTGAGAGCTGTGGGCCGCCGGCACCCGACCCAAAGCCTTCAGAACACTGACCGGCTGAGAACACACACACAGGATCTGAACCTGGACCATCCAAAATCTGAACTGGAGTCAGTGACAGGAGAGCTGAGCTGAACCAGAACCGGGTGAGGACCTGAACTGGAACTGATGGGATGTTTCTGACCATAAAATCAGAACTCTGCAGTGATCATGAGCGGTTCTGTTTCATAAATGAGCTGATGAACAGGAAGTGGACCCGAAGATCCACCTGAGGTCACATGATGCACAGACATGTGGAGGAGAACACATCCTCAGACCGGGCTGGACCGGGCCAGGACACTCTGCGGGGACTGTACGTTCACCCATCTGTCAGGGGAACACTCACGGTCCTGGAGCTGGAGGAGAAACACCTGCTGCCACCATCAGCCTGACCTGGACCCGGACCTGGACCCGGACCTGGGCCTGGGCCTGGACCTGGACCTGGACCTGGACCTGGACCTGTGATAATGGACTGATCCTGAGTCTTTTTTAGCAACAGATTCTGAGTTAGTTTCATTTCTTCTGAAACCTTTAAAAGTTTGAATTCAAGGCGAAGGGTCAAGGCCTTGAGAGTTTCTGGTTGTTTATATTTATAGATTTGTTCAGCGGGGCGTCAGGCTGCGTTCAGGAGCCTCCGGGCCGTCTGTGTTTCTGGACAAATGAACCTTGAATGTATCAAACTAAACCCATGCGGGGTCCAAGGAAATTCCTTGAAAAGGCCTTGAATTTGATATTTAAATGCTCGTTAGCAGCTCGTTAGTCGGGTCTCTCGCTTCGTGGATCCACCAGCTGCTCGTCCTCAGACGTTACGCTAACGCCGCCGCCACCAGCCAACCACAGCCGAGGCCACGCCCACGCTGAGGTCGGCAGGCGCCAGCGTAGGAGAGCGCTCAATCAGAGAGGAGAGTGATGGTCATGTGACCCGGTGAAGCAGAGAGGCTGTCAACACGTTCCTCTGGAGGTCATGACCTTTGTACTTCACATCATCCTATCAGACGTGTGTGTGTGTGTGTGTGTGTGTGTGTGTGTTCATATCAGACGTGTGTGTGTGTGTGTGTTCATATCAGACGTGTGTGTGTGTGTGTGTGTGTTCATATCAGACGTGTGTGTGTGTGTGTGTGTGTGTGTTCATATCAGACGTGTGTGTGTGTGTGTTCATATCAGACGTGTGTGTGTGTGTGTGTGTGTGTGTGTGTGTTCATATCAGACGTGTGTGTGTGTGTTCATATCAGACGTGTGTGTGTGTGTGTGTGTTCATATCAGACGTGTGTGTGTGTGTGTGTGCTCTGCTGATGAACTTCCTGCTGATCGTGAGACTTTCCCATGATCCTCCTGCACACACAGGCGTCCCATGAGCAGGTGTCCTTCAGTAATTCTGTCCATCTGTCTCGTCTCGTGAAGCCAACAAACTGAGCGTGTTCAGATTTTCCCATCGCTCTGCTCGACACCGACGATGTGAAGAATGTTGAACTGCACATCTGTCCCTGAGGACGACTGGTCTGTCTGTCTGTCGTCTGTCTGCTGTCTGTCTGTCTGTCTGTCGTCTGTGCTGTCTGTCTGTCTGTCTGTCTGTCTGTCTGTCTGTCTGTCTGTCTGTCTGTCTGTCTGTCTGTCTGTCTTGTCTGTCCTGTCTGTCTGGTCTGTCTGTCTGTCTGCTGTCTCTAACATGTCCACGTTGTCTCCTGCAGGAATGGGTGACGGCCACAGACATCAGAGTGACTCTGAACCGACTCAACACGTTTGGAGACGAAGGTGTTCAACGACCCGAAGGTGCTCAAGTCGTATTACTACGCCATCTCTGACTTCGCCGTGGGAGGAAGGTCAGTCAGCTGATGCGTGACTCATACTTTATTCTGCAGCAGCTTATGAGCTTGTAATTAGACCCAGCTCGTCTGCTAACGACACATTTTTGGGTGTTTACATGAGAGCGAACATGTTGGAGGCAGCTCAGACTGAGAGCTGACTGGCTTGAGTGTGGTCAGGTGGTTTGGACGTGTCACTGTGTGGTCTGCTTCACTGAGGCCTGCACAGTGTGAGACAGGCTGCTGCTGCACCGCCCTCCACCGCCTCCACACTCTGTTTGAATGTGGAGCACATTTCCATTACACGGCCGCATTCCACACATTCCTGGCCCGGCAGGGCTGGATTACAGGGAACTGGAATGGGGCGGGCCGGCCGCCATGACGGGCGGAAGAAAAAAGGGAAGAGTGGTGAGCTGGAGCCACCTGTCAGAGCTGCACCATTCAACCTTTATTTATCCAAGGAGGGCTCTGCTCCGTCAGCTCCACCCAGATTTACCTGAACCTGTTCACCTGTGAGCCGAGCAGCACGACCAGCTCACATGTCTGTACAGAGCAGCTCCATCAGACAGCTTTAAAATGTGAATGAACTTTGTCTGCTCGGCCAATGAGAACTGTCCACGAAGCCTCGTTCACATACATGTGTATACACACACACACATACACACACACACACACACACACACACACACACACACACACACACACACACACGTGTATGCAGCTGTACAAACAGTTTAATTTACAGGCTCATTATTCTGCCTGAAAGTTGTTTAGAAAAATGAAGACAGCACCAAAACTGTAAATTCATCAATCTAAGTCATCTGTATTTTAGTTTTTGTAGTTTTTTGCAGCGGTTGTGTTGACAGCCTCTTCAGTGCCTCAGTTTTTCCACTTCTCTCTGCCAAGAAACACCTGAGACAATAACCAAAGGTGGCTGCACAGCAAGTCCCGTCCTGTTGTGCAGCCCCCCACCCGCTCACCTCCACCCTCACAGAGTGGAAAAACCTCATCAGTACACCACGCCAGGCTCTGATCGACTTCCTGTTTTCTGCCTTTATGATGAGAGATGGACTTTAAATGATCTGGCTCTCTGTTAGTGAAGAGGCTTAACATTAATGTTGTTGGTTTGTTCTCCAGGTGTGCGTAACAGGTGTGTTCTGTGTCTTCAGGTGTAAGTGTAACGGTCACGCCAGTGAGTGCGTGAAGAACGGACGAGGACGGCTGGTGTGTAACTGCAAACACAACACGGAGGGCGACGACTGCAACGTCTGCAAACCGTTCTACAACGACCGGCCGTGGATGAGAGCGACCGCCGACAACCCCAACGAGTGTCTGCGTGAGTCTGCTTTACGGCACCTGCTGCTGCTTTATGGCACCTGCTGCTGCTTTACGGCACCTGCTGCTGCTTTACGGCACCTGGTGCTGCTTTACGGCACCTGGTGCTGCTTTACTGCACTTACTGCTGCTTTACAGCACCTGATGCTGCTTTACTGCACCTGATGCTGCTTTACTGCACCTGATGCTGCTTTACGGCACCTGACGCTGCTTTACTGCACTTACTGTTGCTTTACTGCACTTACTGCTGCTTTACTGCACTTACTGCTGCTTTATGGCACCTGATGCTGCTTTACTGCACCTGCTGCTGCTTTACGGCACCTGGTGCTGCTTTACTGCACCTGATGCTGCTTTACTGCACTTACTGCTGCTTTACAGCACCTGATGCTGCTTTACGGCACCTGCTGCTGCTTTACGGCACCTGTTGCTGCTTTACAGCACCTGATGCTGCTTTACTGCACTTACTGTTGCTTTACTGCAATATACCACATTATTCTGTAATACTCTATAGCGGTCTGTAGTAGTCCATGGTAGTCTATAGTGGTCTGTAGTAGTCTGTGGTAGTCTATAGTGGTCTGTAGAGGTCTGTAGTAGTCTGTGGTGGTCTGTAGTAGTCTGTGGTAGTCTGTGGTGGTCTGTAGTAGTCTGTGGTGGTCTGTAGTAGTCTGTGGTAGTCTATAGTGGTCTGTGGTAGTCCGTGGTGGTCTGTAGTGGTCTGTAGAGGTCTGTAGTAGTCTGTGGTAGTCTGTGGTGGTCTGTAGTGGTCTGTAGTAGTCTGTGGTGGTCTGTGGTGGTCTGTAGTAGTCTGTGGTGGTCTGTAGTAGTCCATGGTAGTCTATAGTGGTCTGTGGTAGTCCGTGGTGGTCTGTAGTGGTCTGTAGTAGTCTGTAGTAGTCTGTGGTAGTCTGTAGTAGTCTGTGGTAGTCTATAGTGGTCTGTAGTAGTCTGTGGTAGTCTATAGTGGTCTGTAGTAGTCTGTGGTAGTCTATAGTGGTCTGTAGAGGTCTGTGGTAGTCCGTGGTGGTCTGTAGTGGTCTGTAGAGGTCTGTAGTAGTCTGTGGTGGTCTGTAGTGGTCTGTAGTAGTCTGTGGTGGTCTGTGGTGGTCTGTAGTAGTCTGTGGTGGTCTGTAGTAGTCTGTGGTGGTCTGTAGTAGTCTGTGGTGGTCTGTAGTGGTCTGTGGTGGTCTGTAGTAGTCTGTGGTAGTCTGTAGTGGTCTGTGGTAGTCTGTGGTGGTCTGTAGTAGTCTGTGGTCGTCTGTAGTAGTCTGTGGTGGTCTGTAGTAGTCTGTGGTGGTCCGTGGTGGTCTGTAGTAGTCTGTGGTAGTCTGTAGTGGTCTGTGGTAGTCTGTGGTGGTCTGTAGTAGTCTGTGGTGGTCTGTAGTAGTCTGTGGTGGTCTGTAGTAGTCTGTGGTAGTCTGTGGTAGTCTGTGGTGGTCTGTAGTAGTCTGTGGTGGTCTGTAGTAGTCTGTGGTGGTCTGTAGTAGTCTGTGGTAGTCTGTGGTAGTCTGTGGTGGTCTGTAGTAGTCTGTGGTGGTCTGTAGTAGTCTGTGGTAGTCTGTGGTGGTCTGTGGTAGTCTGTGGTGGTCTGTAGTAGTCTGTGGTGGTCTGTAGTAGTCTGTGGTGGTCTGTAGTAGTCTGTGGTGGTCTGTAGTAGTCTGTGGTGGTCTGTAGTAACTCTCTTCTCATAAATGGAAGCAGCAGTTGAAGAAACTGTAAAATGAGACGCAGGAAGAGAGACATATATGGACTGACCCGTAGGTCACATGATGATGAGTCCGGTCCAGTTTAGTGCTCCCACGCTGTGCAGAGCGGGAAACCACTGCATTAGTCATGACAGTCTCAGGGGGATTGTGGGAGCTGTAGTTCCTATATGACAGGACAGATGCATGACGAACTGAGGTGGTTCCTCCCACAGTCATTAATCCTGCAGACACTAAAAACATGAACGCGTTCGAGTCCAGCTTCACCTCATTTAACCTGAATATAACGTGATTACAACGTGTTCCTAACATGTTTTATATAAAACTGAGCTCAGATCAGTTGATGTGAGCTCGCGTCGTAAAGTCAAAGCTTTAACCTGTGACTGTGTGTGTGTCTCAGCCTGCGACTGTAACGGGAAGAGCTCCGAGTGTTACTTCGATAAGGAGCTGTACCGGGCCACGGGTCACGGAGGTCACTGCAGGAACTGTGCCGACAACACCGGAGGTCCGAACTGTGAGCGCTGCCTGGAAAACTACTACAGAGACCAGAGCGGCAGCCGCTGTCTGCCCTGCAGCTGCAACACTGTCGGTGAGTGACCAACACAGTACTCTGATTACTCTGAGTGTGTGTGTGTGTGAAATCATTGAAAGCTCTGTCAGGTTATGCAAACACTCAGCAGTGTGGAGCGTCTGGAATGAACGCTGTGGTTCTGCTGGTTCTACAGAACCGCTGTCTAATCTGAAGCAGCTGTTCCAGCTGTTGCTGTCGCTAATGGTTTGTTAATGGAGCTGATTGTTTGCACGTGGTTGAGGGTTAACACACTGTGTGTGTGTGTGTGTGTGTGTGTGTGTGTGTGTGTTTTCCCAGGCTCGGAGTCTCCTCAGTGTGACAACAGAGGAATGTGTGCGTGTAAACCGGGAGTGACTGGCGAGAAGTGCGACCGCTGCCAGCCCGGATACCACAGCCTGACGGAGGCCGGCTGCAGGTACACTGACCTCAGATCAGCTGATCGCTGACCTCAGATCAGCTGATCGCTAACCTCAGATCAGCTGATCGCTGACCTCAGATCAGCTGATCGCTGACCTCAGATCAGCTGAATGTCAATAATCAGAATGATCACGGGAACACTGTTACCCATGATGCACCTCCATGTGCAGGAATATTGATAAATAAATTAAAGTAAACGTTACCTTTGTGTTAGTTTAACGTTGATGGAAACATTCTTCATTTAAATGTTTAAAGAGCTCCACATGTGACCGCACAGCGCCCTCTGCTGGAGCACCCTGTAAGGTGTCTCACCTCCCATCTGTCTCACCTCCCGTCTCTCTCTCTCTCTGTCAGGCCGTGTTCTTGCTCGCCCTCTGGCAGCACTCAGGAGTGTGACGTCAACACGGGACAGTGTCGCTGTAAAGAGCATGTGGAGGGCTTCAGCTGCGACAGGTAACACACACACACACACACACACACACACACACAGCAGCTTCATTATGCTGTCAGCAGGTTTCCATTAACTCTGTGTTCTATATGGTCAGGTACAGGTGACAGGTACAGGTGACAGGTACAGGTGACAGGTACAGGTGAATCGTCAGGTGTTGAGCGTCAGGCGAGCTCGTTAAAGTTCAATGAGACTTTTTATTCATTTAAACTCATTAGAAAATAAAACAGAGCCTTCAAAATAAAAGACAGGAAGTAGTTTTTGTTGTGTGAAGATTTCATGTTTGAGTCAGTCGATGGGGAAGGAAGGAAGGAAGGAAGGAAGGACAGGAGGACAGGAGGACAGGAGGACAGGAGGACAGTGATGTAAAGCATTAACCCGTCTGTGTCTGTCAGGTGTAAACTGGGCTACTTCAACCTGGACCCGACCAACCCTCAGGGCTGCACGCCGTGCTTCTGCTTCCAGCACTCGTCTGTGTGCGACAGCGCCGAAGGCTTCAGCGTCCACACCGTCAGCTCCTCCTTCCACAGAGGTAACGCCGCCTGCAGGCTGGACACAGGGACACAAAAACCCACCAGACACGTGATGTAACCACAGAGGTCAGTGTTGTTAATGTGTGTGTGTGTGTGTGTGTGTGTGTGTGTGTGTGTGTGTGTCAGATGACGAGCAGTGGACTGGTCAGCAGCGTGATGGCTCCAGTGTCCCGGTCCAGTGGTCCTCCAGCGGACAGGAAGTCTCCCTCATTTCAGAAGACTACTTCCCCATGTACTTCATAGCCCCAGGTACACACACACACACACACACACACACACACACACACACACACACACAGGTGTTTAGCTACCTTGAAAGTCCTTGAAAAGTGCTTGATTTTACCCCTGTCACATCGTGACGTTTTCCCGTGTTTGTGCATCACAGAGAAGTTTTTGGGGAACCAGATGTTGAGTTACGGTCAGAACCTGAGTCTGAGTTTCCGGGTCGACCGGCGGGACACTCGGCTGTCGGCGGAGGATCTGGTTCTGGAGGGATCTGACCTGAGGGTGGCTGTCCCCCTCATCGCCCAGGGGCAACGCCTACCCCAACGAGAACATGCAGACAATACGTGTTCAGGTGAGACACAAGGAGGAACGAGTCGGATCATCTGAGCTGGTCCTATTAATCTGGATTCGCATGATCACCTGTTAATCCCGGTTCTGGTTCTGGTTCTGGTTCAGGCTTCATGACAGCACTGATTACCCCTGGAGGCCTCCCATCAGCCACTCAGACTTCCAGAAACTTCTCCACAACACTGACCGGCCCATCAAGATCCGCGGCACCTACAGCGAGAGGAGTACGAACACACACACACAAACACTCACAACACACACACACAAACCTTTTCTCTGTTTATCATTCATTAATGAATTGTCGTCTCCAGGTGCCGGTTACCTTGACGATGTCGCCTTGGTGACGGGCGAGGCGTGGTCCAGGGTGTGGCCGGCCCGTTGGGTGGAGCAGTGCACCTGTCCTCAGGGTTACCAGGGTCAGCACTGCGAGCAGTGCACTGTGGGATATCGCCGCGCCCGTCCAGAGCTCGGGGCGTTCAGCGCCTGCGAGCCGTGCAACTGTAACGGACACAGCGACGCCTGCAACCCCAACACAGGTGAGAGACAGGTGACACACAGGTAAGACAGGTGAGAGACAGGTAAGACAGGTGACACACAGGTAAGAGACAGGTAAGACAGGTGACACACAGGTAAGACAGGTGAGAGACAGGTAAGACAGGTGACACACAGGTAAGACAGGTGAGAGACAGGTGACACTCAGGTAAGACAGGTGAGAGACAGGTAAGACAGGTGACACACAGGTAAGACAGGTGAGAGACAGGTAAGACAGGTGACACACAGGTAAGACAGGTGAGAGACAGGTGACACTCAGGTAAGACAGGTGAGAGACAGGTAAGACAGGTGAGAGACAGGTAAGACAGGTGAGAGACAGGTAAGACAGGTGACACACAGGTAAGACAGGTGACAGACAGGTCAGACAGGTGACACATAGGTAAGACAGGTGAGAGACAGGTGACACACAGGTGAGACAGGTGAGAGACAGGTAAGACAGGTCACACACAGGTAAGACAGGTGACAGACAGGTCAGACAGGTGACACACAAGTAAGACAGGTGACAGACAGGTGACACACAGGTAAGACAGGTGACACACAGGTAAGACAGGTGACACACAGGTAAGACAGGTGACAGACAGTTGACAGACAGGTTCATCTGCAGGTTTAATGACTCATCGTCTGTCTGTCTGTTCAGGAGCGTGCGGACTGTCAGGACACACACGGGCCGGTTTGAGCTGTGAACGCTTGTTAAGATGGTTTCTATGGTGACGCCACCCCCGGGGGACGTCAGGTGACTGTCAGCCATGTCCCTGCCCGTCCGGAGCGACCTGCGCCGTCGTCCTGAAGACCAGAGGACGGTCGTCTGCACCAACTGTCCCACCGGAACCACAAGGTACACACCTGAGACGGGCCGCCTGCGTTCCTGGACCTGTCCGGGTCTCGTATGATAATCATGTAACCATCCTGTGACGTCACCTGTCTGCAGGTAAACGCTGCGAGCTCTGTGACGATGGTTTCTTCGGCGACCCGCTGGGTCAGAGCGGCCCGGTCCGAGCCTGCCGTGCCTGCAAGTGCAGCGACAACATTGACCCGAATGCTGTTGGCAACTGCAACCGCGAGACCGGAGAGTGCCTGAAGTGCATCCACAACACCGACGGCTTCTTCTGCGACCGCTGCAAGGACGGTTTCTACGGCAACGCCCTCGCCACCAACCTCGCCGACAAGTGCAAACGTAAGAGGAAGTCCTGAGGTTCTGAATAATCGATGAGTTTTTCTGTTCTGATCATTCGTACAAACTTCCTGACCGTCTGACTCTTTGTCTGTGGCTCCGCCCCCTCAGCGTGCTCCTGTTCGCCGTCCGGTACCGTTGGCCGTCAGTCCGCCTGCTCGCAGGTCACCGGTCAGTGTCAGTGCCTCCCCAACGTGGCTGAGCGCGACTGCAGCGCCTGCCAGCCTGGCTTCTTCAACCTGCAGAGCGGCAACGGCTGCGAACGGTCCGTCTTTCCTCTGCTTGCATCACAGTGACATCACAGTGACATCAGCAGGTGTTAACCTCACTGTTGCTCTCCTCCCGCAGGTGTAACTGTAATCCGATTGGCTCCACCAACGGGCAGTGTGACATCACGACAGGACAGTGCGAGTGTCAGCCCGGCATCACCGGCCTGCACTGCGAGCACTGCGAGGTCAACTTCTTCGGCTTCGGCTCGTCAGGATGCAAACGTAAGAACGATGACATCATCGCTGTCACGCCGTCTGTGTGTGCGTGTGTGTTGAGCTCTTCCTGTTTTTGTGTGTCTGACCTGCAGCTTGCGACTGCGACCCGGAAGGCTCTCAGTCGGGTCAGTGCAAAGAGGACGGGCGCTGCGAGTGCCGTCCCGGCTTCGTCGGCGCTCGGTGCGACATGTGCGAGGAGAACTACTTCTACAACCGCTCGGCGCCGGGCTGCCAGCAGTGTCCTTCCTGCTACAGTCTGGTCAGAGACAAGGTGAGGAAGGGAACCGCAGGATCCGACCCGTGTGTTCAGTCCTCGTGTTCGGAGATGGTGACAGTTCTTCGTGTCTTCAGGTGAACCAGCAGCGGCAGAAGCTTCACGACCTGCAGACTCTGATTGATAACCTTGGCTCCGGTGAGACGGTCACAGATGAGGCGTTCGAGGACCGACTGAAGGAGGCGGAGCGCGCCATCATGGAGCTGCTGGAGGAGGCTCAGACCAGCAAAGGTAAGTTTTGATTCAGTACTGTGTTGGACTGGTGCGGCTCCTGAAGTATAACTGATTGATGCAACGTGACCTTTGACCCTTCAGCTGTAGACCAAGGTCTGCTGGACCGCCTGAACAACATCAACAACACGTTGACCACGCAGTGGAACCGGCTGCAGAGCATCCGCAACACGGTGGACGACACCGGCACACAAGCTGACCGCGCCCGCAACAGAGTCCGAGATGCCGAGAGCCTGATCGACCGAGCCCGGCAGGAGCTGGACAAGGCCAAGGACGCCATCAGCAAAGTGGTGAGTGGTGATGTCGATGTGGGGCACAGTGACCATCAGTCTAAGCCGAGCAAACCTGAGAGCTTATTAACGGAGCTGATGTTGTCTGCAGGATATCAAACCACCGACCGGTGCCGCAGACCCGAACAACATGACGCTGCTGGCCGAGGAGGCTCGAATGCTTGCCGACAAGTAAGACGACCACGAGACAAAACGTTTCTTAGCGTGGTGGCCGTTAAAATCAAAGTACCGTCAGTTCAGGCGCCGTCGACTGTTACGTGTTCGTCACTTTGTGGTTCTGCTTTTCTCAGGCACAAGATGGAACGCCGACCAGATTGAGAAGATCGCCAAAGACGCCAACGACACGTCGACCAAAGCATACAACCTGCTGCTGAAGACTCTGGACGGAGAGAGCAAGACGAGTCAGGAGATCAACGAGCTCAACAAGAAGTACGTCAGCCCACAGCTTCCTGTCTGTCCTCGCTGTTAACGCACGTGTAAACTAACATCTGCTGCCTTCTAGGTACAATGACGCGAAGGAGCTCGCCAAGAATCTGGAGAAACAGGCGAACAAGGTTCAGGCCGAGGCGGAAGACGCCGGAGACAAAGCCTTGAAGATCGCTGCCAACCTGAACCAGCATCCCACCGCTAGACACCAAGGCTCTGGAGGTGAGCGACGTCCTCTGCTGATGCCAGCGATGAGTTCTATGCTTAACTCTGACTTCTTGTTTTGACGAGCGATCTTTGTGTCGTCAGGACGAAGCCAGTAAGATCAAGAAGGAGGCGTCAGACCTCGACAAGCTCATCGACAAGACGGAGAAGGAGTACAACGACCTGAGAGACGACCTGAAGGGCAAAAGAGCAGGAAGTGGCGCAAACTGCTGGAGAAAGGCAAAAGTGAGGCAGCAGGTACGTCGACCTCCATCTACTTCCTGTCGTGTGCGCTAAGCTAAATGCTGCTAACATCAAACAGACAAAGTTCTCGACGTTAAGCGCTGAGGTTGTCGTGGTCGCTGATGTTGACGTCTGGTTTCCTGTTCCTGTCTGACAGACCGCAGATCAGCTGTTGGCTCGAGCAGACGCTGCCAAAGCTTTGGCTGAGGAGGCGGCGAAGAAAGGTCAGTCGACCTTCAAGGAGGCCGAGAGCATCCTGGAAGACCTCCGAGGTAAACTGTTCAATGTTTGTTAAAGGTTTGTTAAAGGTTTGTCGATGGTTTGTCGATGGTTTGTCGATGGTTTGTTTGTCAGATGTTTCTTCAGGATGATTTTTGTGAAAACTTTGAAACATCTTCGTCATCTCGCGTTTCCTTCGTGACTTCCGCAGACTCGACAGGAGGGTCAACGACAACAAGACGCGCAGCTGAGGAAGCCATGAGAAGATCCCGGCCATCAACGCACCATCATGGCCGCCAACGAGAAGACCAGGCAGGCGGAGGCGGCACTCGGCAACGCGGGCCGCTGACGCCAAAGAGGCCAAGATGAAGGCAGAGGATGCCGAGAGGATCGCCAGCAACGTGCAGAAGGTACGACGGGACGGAGGCGACGACCTGCTGCAGGTGCGGCGCTTTGAGGTTTATCGTGCTCACTGTTGACTCGTGTCCTCGCAGGGCTCCGCCAAGACCAAGGAGGACGCAGAGCAAGGCCTTCCAGGACACCAACAAGCTGGACAACGAGGTCGCAATGCAGATGGACCAGCTGAGTGCCGCCGAGCAGGAGCTGGCCAAGAAGAAGGGCGGACGCCGACCAGGACATGATGATGGGCGGGAATGGTACGAGCCGGGTCCGGTTCTCTGCTTTGATGAAGACGTGATGAAGGGCTTCAAATAATCTGTTTCCTGTTTCCTGTCCTGCAGGCGTCAGACAACGCCAAGGAGGCCGAGGGCAACGCCCGCAAGGCCAAGAGCGCCGTGAAGACGGTCCTGAGCACCATCACCGCCCTGCTGGATCAGCTGGGTAAGAACAGCCGACGGCGTTTGTATCCTAACAGGAAGTCTGATCGATCGATGGGAGCACGAGGATCATGTGATTAAACGTTTGTCTCCTCCGCAGGAAACATCGACAAGGTGGACCTGAGCAAACTGAACGAGATCGACGAGTCCTTGAAGAGTGCCAAGGGCAAGATGGCGAACAGCGAGCTGGACAGGAAGCTCGCGGAGCTGAACGATGTGGCGCGCACTCAGGAGGACATGATCAACAACTACGACCTGCAGATCCGCGAGATCCGCGCCGACATCGACAACCTCATCGACATCAAGAACACGTTACCCGAAGGCTGCTTCAACACGCCGTCTCTGGAGAGGCCGTAACCCCGCCCTCCTCCTCCTCCTCTGACACGCCCCCTTCACGTCTAACACTCGGCCAACTTTTACCAAAAGTTTTTTAATCTTTGTTTTTCTTTTCCGACTTTCAAACCTTCAAACCACGTTCACGTTTTTCAGAAGAGAAGCAGCTTTTTTTTGTTTGTTTGTTTTCTGTTTCGTCTTTCCGGTCTTTGCCGCCGTGACGCCGTGACGCCGTGACACGGTTATGGTAGAATGAACTAAGCGGCGCAGAGAAGCCGTGCAGAGCGGTCGAAGACCCTCGAAAAACCAAGAACCACAAACCCGACGTGACTGCACCCGTCTGACCCGCAAGAGGAAGTCTCACCATCACACACAGGAAGTTTCAACGACGCCCATCGCGGAGCGTCCGCATCGTTCCCATCATGCCTTGGGACACTTTACACAGTTTTTCAGCTGAACATGGCGGCTCGCTGTCAGTTTTGTTTTTTACACTAATCATGTTTTCAGAAGCCACACAGTGAAGGAACCTTCCCGTCTTCCTTCTTCTTCTCTCCCAAAGCTTCGAGCCGACAGACAGCAGAGGAAGACTTCTTCTTCTTCTGTTCTTCATCAGTATTCACGCCTTTAACGGCGCCGCAGACGAAGCCTCTGAAGTCGAACGATGACTCGGCACGGCGGATGCGTTCACCGTGCCGAGTCATCCCGCGTTGGATCGTCACGGTCGGCGTTCTCTGTCTGACTTCCGCGGCTCCGTCGGCGCGTCACCAGCGGTCAGACGTCACTTCCTGTCTGATGTTTTTTAACACTCCATGTTTGGGTCGTCGTCAGAAGCCGCTGCTCGTCTCTCGTTAACACGTTTCCTCCAGGCTAAATCAACACTATGCAACTTTGTACATTTTGCGTAGCGAGAACTTTATCTGATACACTGGTGCTAATAATTATTTCAAATGTTCTATTTTTGTGTGAATGTTTTTTATTAAGACACAGAGTGAGGACTTTTGTTATTTGTGTAAATATGCTTCAATGATTCAGGTTGGCTGATTTAAACAAACTCCAACAAGCAGCCGCAAAAAGTTTGATCACAATCAAATCAACTGAGACCGTCCAGGTAAAATATATATAAATATCTATGATACGTCTGTGGTATGTTATTATAATATGCTTGCTTGTATACAAGGCTCCATGTTGCTGCCTCATAGCCATGCCATATTTCATTTGTGTTTTATTGATTGTGGATTTTCACGTTAATTCAACCTAACTGAATATTTTGTTTGACCCTTTGTATGAGCTCGACGAGCTCAGCCACACGTTGCTTCAGTAGTTAACGTTTTAATTAGTGTTTTGTGCCTTAATATAAAGTAAATCACAGCCCGTCGAGGGCGTCCACGTTTTATTTCACGTCCCCGTCGTCCTCGCTCCCTCACGCCGTCTCCTCGCGCCGGTACTGAAGCAGGGTCTCTTTAAAGGCCAGGTCCTGAACAGACAGCCAATCAGCACGCAGCTCACCTGGACTCTTACTGACTGTTCGTTTGCCTCCATCCAGACGGCTGTGCGTCCGGCCTGCAGGGGGGCGCAGCGCGCACAGACATGATGTATAAACAGTATTTTAAGTTATAATGTACCACTTATTTGTAATCTGTTGATGTAGACGCTGGTGTGGTGCGTGCTGCACAGCCTGCAGGACGACCGCTGCGCCGCGTGTCCTGTCGTCGTCACGGTGACCGCCCTGTGTGGACCTGAGTGACCCTGTTTGCTCCCATGATGTGCCTGTAAATCCAAACTTAACATTTCAATAATAAAAGTTACTACAGGAAGTCTGTGAACGCCTCGTGTGTCTCCGCTCTCCTTCTGTGGTTCACGCACACACCACCACGTCTGAGCTACATGCTAACATTAGCCAACTGAACACTCCTCACCACACACTCCCAGCCATGAAGGAGAAACTTACACCACACATCACGTCAGTAACATTCACCATCGCTTCATGACGGAGTCTCAGTGTGAGAGCAGTCCACTTCTCCTAACTCCTTATCACCTCTCCTTCACATCTCTCCTTACCACCTCTCCTTCACATCTCTCCTTACCACCTCTCCTTCACATCTCTCCTTACCACCTCTCCTTCACATCTCTCCTTACCACCTCTCCTTCACATCTCTCCTTCACATCTTTCCTTATCACCCTCTCCTTCACATCTTCTCCTTATCACCCTCTCCTTCACATCTTTCCTTATCACCTCTCCTTCACATCTTTCCTTATCACCTCTCCTTCACATCTTTCCTTATCACCTCTCCTTCACATCTTTCCTTATCACCTCTCCTTCACATCTCTCCTTACCACCTCTCCTTCACATCTTTCCTTACCACCTCTCCTTCACATCTCTCCTTATCACCTCTCCTTCACATCTTTCCTTACCACCTCTCCTTCACATCTTTCCTTACCACCTCTCCTTCACATCTCTCCTTATCACCTCTCCTTCACATCTTTCCTTACCACCTCTCCTTCACATCTTTCCTTATCACCTCTCCTTCACATCTTTCCTTATCACCTCTCCTTCACATCTTTCCTTATCACCTCTCCTTCACATCTTTCCTTATCACCTCTCCTTCACATCTTTCCTTACCACCTCTCCTTCACATCTCTCCTTATCACCTCTCCTTCACATCTTTCCTTACCACCTCTCCTTCACATCTTTCCTTATCACCTCTCCTTCACATCTTTCCTTACCACCTCTCCTTCACATCTTTCCTTATCACCTCTCCTTCACATCTCTCCTTGACCTCATAACATTTACATTTACATCAAAGTGGTTAGGAAAGGACTTAGGAGCTGATATTTTTGACTATTCGACCGTGTCCCATGTCTGGAGTGAAGTCAGAAACATTCGTAGAACTCACCTGTTCAAATTATATTAAGGTTATAAATATTACATGTGGTATTAAAGTCATGCAGAATTAAGAGCGTGGACGCTTTGATTGACACTACGTCCAGGTTTTAGACAGTCTGAGGGACGTCTCAGAGACTACGTCCAGGTTTTAGACAGTCTGAGGGACGTCTCAGAGACTACGTCCAGGTTTTAGACAGTCTGAGGGACGTCTCAGAGACTACGTCCAGGTTTTAGACAGTCTGAGGGACGTCTCAGAGACTACGTCCTGATTAGTCCCCAGACATCTTCACACTGTCAGAGCTGCTCTCTAAATAAAGTTTGTCACCGCTGGCGTAGCTGAAGAAGAAAGTTCACGTCACACCTGTCCTGTCTCACCTGTCCTGTCACACCTGTCCTGTCACACCTGTCTCACCTGTCTGGCCTGCATCAGTTTTCCTTTTACGTGTTAGCATGTTAGCATGTTGATATGTGCACAGTAACATGAAGTCTGATCGTGCTAAGGTTAGCATGCTGTAGTCACGTGTTTCTGTTCAGACTCATAAACTTTATTGTTTGTAGTAAATACTCAAACTCGTTCTCTCAATAAAGTTTTTGACAGGATGAAGAGCAGAGTGACTGACACCTGCCAGGTGAACAGGTGAAAGTCTGTGACCTTTGACCCCCAGGCTGCATTATGCTCAGGATACATAAACATGTGTTATATGTGTCATACATGTTTCATACAGAGACTTTCCAGGATCATTTACATATAAAACATCACCACACGTGACCAGCAGGTGGAGCCAGAGAGCCGCCCCTCTGTCCACAGGAGGAAGGAGACAAGGAGACAAGGAGACAAGGAGACAGAAATACTTTTACTGAAGTAACAATACTTCCACTGTATTTTTACACTGTGTCATTAGTACTTATACTGTACTTTAACTGTACGTGTACTGTAGTTTTTCTATAGCTGTACTATATACTTGTACTGTGTTTTAACTGTAGTTGTACTGTGGTTGTACTTGTAGTATAATTCTACTCTGGTTGTACTGCATTTAAACTGTACTTGTACCTTGTACTGTATCTTGTACTCTAAGTACTCTTACTGTAGTTTTACTATAGCTGTACTGTATTTAAACTGTTCTTGTACTCTTACAGTATTGTACTGTATTTAAAGTGTCCTTATACTCATACAGTAGTACTTGGTGTGAGTACTTCACTTGTTCTCTATTACATGTACTCTGACTATACTGTTATTGTACTTGTACAGTATTTGTACTCTTACTGTTTGTTGTACTCTTACTGTAGTTGTAGTATATTTTAAGTGTACTTGTACTCTTACTGTAGTTGTACTTGTACTCTCACTGTAGTTGTAGTATAGCTTGTACTCTAAGTACTTGTACTCTTACAGTAGTACTCGGTGTGAGTACTTCACTTGTTCTCTATTACATGTACTCTGACTGTACTGTTATTGTACTTGTACAGTATTTGTACTCTTACTGTTGTACTTGTACTCTTACTGTAGTTGTATGTGTACTCTTACTGTAGTACTTGTACTCTTACTGTTGTAGTTGTACTCTTACTGTAGTTGTAGTATATTTTAAGTGTACTTGTACTCTTACTGTAGTTGTACTTGTACTCTTACTGTAGTTGTATGTGTACTCTTACTGTAGTACTTGTACTCTTACTGTAGTTGTACTTGTACTCTTACTGTAGTTGTAGTATAGCTTGTACTCTAAGTACTCTTACAGTAGTACTCGGTGTGAGTACTTCACCTTCTGCTCGTCCTTCACTCAGACTTCGATGCGCGTCCTCGCGTCTTGTCTCGCGGGAGCGCGCCTGGCCGCGGGCTCGTGCACGCGTGTGTCGGTGAGGGGCAGTGAGCCGGAGAACACACCGGGAGTCCGCTCACTTCCAGCGGCTCACTCAGGAGTTAACAGCCGCTTCTCGGTGGATGTTTCGCTGCCCGCTCGTCCCGGACGCCGGTTTGTTGGAAGTTTAAAGCCCGCTAAGCTAACCCGGAGAGCGGAACAATGAGGCAGAGCCAGCCGGGCTGCCGGACCGCCGCCGGCTGCCTCAGCTAACGGCTAGCTACAAGCAGCGAAAGTGTCCCGTGACGGACCGTTACCGACTTTTACCGCCTCACCGGCTCGTTTCAACTCTTGGACTCACGTTTCCAGCCTTACCGGACACTTCTGGACGGCTTCCTTCAAACACTACAAGTTTTTACGGCTCGGTTATGGAGACCGACTCGGTGGCAGGCGACGTGGACTCTCTGCACGGCGGACTGAGCCTCCTGGACCCCCTGGTGGACCGGATCCTGGTGGACGCCGTCTCACAGCAGCAGGGATGGCTCCGAGTTTACGGTAAGAAAAGCGGACACACACTGACGGGTGGGTCGGTGTGGGGGCGGTACCGACCTCCAGAACTTAGCCGGTCTCATTACCGGAGTGAGCAGGTAGTCCGGAGAGTTGTTACCGTGGGGAGAGCCAGGTGAGCCGGGCCGAGGTCATGGCGGCCACCGGCCGGCTGTGGGGAGACCGGAGCTCCTCTGCGGGCTGATGGAGGGTCCAGCCCGGTGCGCAGGTCAGAGGTCACAGCGCTACTCCGGCTCATAAACAGTCTGACATGGGTCCTCAGTCCACTTTAGTCCACCTCAGTCCACTTTAGTCCACCTCAGTCCACCTTAGTCCACTTCGAACCAGCTCAGTCCACTTTAGTCCACCTCAGTCCACTTTAGTCCACCTCAGTCCACTTTAGTCCACCTCAGTCCACCTTAGTCCACTTCGAACCAGCTCAGTCCACTTTAGTCCACCTCAGTCCACTTCGAACCAGCTCAGTCCACTTTAGTCCACTTTAGTCCACTTTGGTCCACTTTAGTCCACTTCAGACCACCTCAGTCCACTTTAGTCCACCTCAGTCCAATTTAGTCCACCTTAGTCCACTTTAGTCCACCATAGTCCACTTCAAACCAGCTCAGTCCACTTTAGTCCACCTCAGTCCACTTTAGTCCACTTCAAACCAGCTCAGTCCACTTTAGTCCACCTCAGTCCGCTTTAGTCCACTTCGAACCAGCTCAGTCCACTTTAGTCCACTTTAGTCCACTTTGGTCCACTTTAGTCCACTTCAGACCACCTCAGTCCACTTTAGTCCACCTCAGTCCAATTTAGTCCACCTTAGTCCACTTTAGTCCACCTTAGTCCACTTTGAACCAGCTCAGTCCACTTTAGTCCACTTTAGTCCACTTCAGACCACCTTAGTCCACCTCAGTCCACTTTAGTCCACCTTAGTCCACTTCAAACCAGCTCAGTCCAATTTAGTCCTCCTCAGTCCACTTTAGTCCACTTCGAACCAGCTCAGTCCACTTTAGTCCACTTTGGTCCACTTTAGTCCACTTTAATCCACCTCAGTCCAATTTAGTCCACCTTAGTCCACTTTAGTCCACCTTAGTCCACTTCAAACCACCTCAGTCCACTTTAGTCCACCTCAGTCCACACTAGTCCACTTCAAACCAGCTCAGTCCACTTTAGTCCACCTCAGTCCAATTTAGTCCACCTTAGTCCACTTTAGTCCACCATAGTCCACTTCAAACCAGCTCAGTCCACTTTAGTCCACCTCAGTCCACTTTAGTCCACCTTAGTCCACTTCAAACCAGCTCAGTCCACTTTAGTCCACCTCAGTCCACTTTAGTCCACCTTAGTCCACTTCAAACCAGCTCAGTCCACTTTAATCCACCTCAGTCCAATTTAGTCCACCTTAGTCCACTTTAGTCCACCTTAGTCCACTTCAAACCACCTCAGTCCACTTTAGTCCACCTCAGTCCACACTAGTCCACTTCAAACCAGCTCAGTCCACTTTAGTCCACCTCAGTCCACTTCAGACCACCGTAGTCCACTTTAGTCCACTTCGAACCAGCTCAGTCCACTTTAGTCCTCCTTAGTCCACTTTAGTCCACTTTAGTCCACCTCAGTCCACCTCAGTCCACCTTAGTCCACCTCAGACATATACATGATTTAAGGCGGTTTAATGTAATATGAGCAGCTCATTTGTCTTTGTAATTAATGACCTTCGTTCATTAACCGTCTCGTTCAGGTTACTGTCAGGACGAGCAGCTGGAACTGATTATCAGAATATTAATGAATAATGCAGCAGCTGACAGACTTCATTGATCCAGCAGCAGCATGTACACACACGATTTAAAATCATGACGTGTTGATCATCGCCTGAACAGGCTGGACTCTGTCACATGTTCGTCTCAGTCTGTCTGATCTAACACACACACACACACACACACACACACACACACACACTCTAAGCTCCACCCTTTAAACCTCAGAGCTGTGACCACGTGAAGACGCTCACACACACCTGAGGGACTGACGGTATCAGATGCACAGGTGTCCACATGTGACCATTCACAGACGATGTCAGTGTGCTGGTTCTGGTCGGGCTGTAGTTTGTGTTCTGACCCTGTTGGACCTGCAGACTGATCTGACCCGTGCGTCAGACTGAACCTTGTTGACGTGACGGGTCATGGTGAAGACCTGAACACAAACTGCGGTTGTGTTTGTTCCCACGCCCCTGAACGCAGCACTGGAATCTATGGAAGCAGGGCCGTGTCAGGATGTTTGCCCCCCTCCACCCCTCCACCCCTCCACCCCCCGGTGTTGGTGCAGCGTGATGTCAGCAGCCGGTTTGTGCCGCTGATCTCACCCAGCTGGACTCCGGCTGCTCGCCGCCGTCCTGCGACTCACATTCCTCAAATAGACTCAACAATGGCTGCCGCGCTGCCTTCAGGGACACCTCAGCGAGGAAACATGCACACATCACGTGTCGTCACAGATGAGGTCACAGATGAGGTCACAGATGAGGTCACAGATGAGGTCATAGATGAGGTCACAGATGAGGTCAGCATTAGTTCTGTTTCATTTGTATTTTTAAATATTATAATTATTGAAGTCAGAGATTTGGGCCATGAAGTTTATTAAACTGAAACATTAAATCAAAAATATCATGGAGGCAAAAGAAATCGCTCGCGGCTGTCAGAGATGGTGAGGCGTTACCGTGACGCAAGAAAGATCTAAAGATGACGTCATGATGGTCATGATGACGTCATGATGGTCATGATGACGTCATGATGGTCATGATGGTCATGATGACGTCATGATGGTCATGATGACGTCATGGTTTCTCAGCATGTTCTTAAACGACGTTAATCTGAATAATTAACAAACTAAATCTCATTTAAACATTTAAAAAATCATTTTAAACCTGTTTTATTCAGATGAAGAAATAAACTTGTTGTCATTATATTTGAATTTGTGACTAAGAAGATTATTTAAATGAATTCATTAAAAACATTTTAACATCAAATTTAATAATCTCCATAATTTAGTTTCAGCCTGATGCGTCCAGACAGAGCAGCTCAAACAGGATTTTCTGTGTCTGTGTCTGAGGAGACGACGTCTCAGAGTCTCAGAGTCTCTGAGACCAGGACAGCTCCTCCATCTGTTTTGGGTGAAGCTTGGCAGCCTTCAGATGTTTGAGCTGACGGAGGCCCGCTGAGGATTTCAGCCGTTATATTGGACGGGGACTGAGGGATTGTGGGATTTGTTGTCTTCAGGCCAATTCACACCTGAAAGTCCTCACGAGACTGTTTGAGACTGTTTGAGACCGTTTGAGACTGTTTGAGACCGTTTGAGACCGTTTGAGACCGTTTGAGACCGTTTGAGACTGTTTGAGACTGCAAAGATCAGTCTGCAAGACTGTTAAAACCTGGACGGAGTCTCCGGGACGCTCCTGAAGACAGATTCTCTTCAATCAGTAGGCATGATGCAGATGAACTGGTTCTCCGTGTGGTTCTGGTCCGTGTGGTTCCGGTCTGTGTGGTTCTGGTCCGTGTGGTTCCGGTCCGTGTGGTTCCGTGTGGTTCTGGTCCGTGTGGTTCTGGTCCGTGTGGTTCCGGTCCGTGTGGTTCCGTGTGGTTCCGGTCCGTGTGGTTCTGGTCCGTGTGGTCTCAGGACAATGGGGGATGGTCAGTGGAGGAAATGGAAAGTTCCTTCTGGGCTGGTCTCTGAACAGGATTTCCTGTCTGACGTCTATTTCAGGAGCTCAGTGGAAAAACAGTCGAGGGTCACATGACCTGCGACGACCAATAAGGACGTCTGTGATTATCAAGATGATAAATCAGTGTGTGTGTGTGTGTGTGTGTGTGTGTGTGAGGTGTGTGTGTGTGTGTGAGGTGTGTGTGTGTGAGGTGTGTCTGTGAGGTGTGTGAGTGTGTGTGTGAGCTGTGTGTGAGTGAGGTGTGTGTGCGTGTGTGTGTGAGGTGTGTGTGTGTGTGTGAGGTGTGTGAGTGTGTGTGTGAGCTGTGTGTGAGTGAGGTGTGTGTGCGTGTGTGTGTGAGGTGTGTGTGTGTGTGTGAGGTGTGTGTGTGTGTGTGAGGTGTGTGTGTGTGTGTGAGGTGTGTCTGTGAGGTGTGTGAGTGTGTGTGTGTGTGAGCTGTGTGTGTGTGTGTGTGTGTGAGCTGTGTGTGTGTGTGTGTGTGAGCTGTGTGTGTGTGTGTGTGTGAGGTGTGTGTGAGGTGTGTGTGTGAGCTGTGTGTGTGTGTGTGAACTGTGTGTGTGTGTGAGGTGTGTGAGGTGTGTGTGTGTGTGTGTGTGTGAGCTGTGTGTGTGTGAGGTGTGTGTGTGAGGTGTGTGTGAGGTGTGTGTGTGAGCTGTGTGTGTGTGTGAGGTGTGTGTGTGTGTGAGGTGTGTGTGTGTGTGTGTGTGTGAGCTGTGTGTGTGTGTGTGTGTGTGTGTTTTGTAGTTAGAGTTTTGCGAGGTCACTCTGGTTTCTTCTTCCTGTTTGAGTCGGTGTCAGATATCAGGCAGGAAGTAATCAGATTACTTGAGGTGGATGTAAACACGGACAGTGAACAGCGTCGGCTTGTACTGACTGGTCACATGACGTGGCCTCAGGTGCAGGTGTTGTGATGTCACAGCCTTCACCTTGGTGAGCTGTGATGTTTGGGGGCGTGGCCTCGGCTCACTTTGAACTTCCTGTCTGTGTCCTCTGTTCGCACATCGTGACAGCAGCAAAGACTTGTGGGAGATTTACCCAGCATTCCTGAGGGCGGCGTCCTGCCTGTGCTCATTTATCGGCCTCTTCATGGCCGCTGGTTATTTTTAGCAGCTGCTGGTTTCCTGCAGGACAGAGACGAGGAGTGGACAGAGAGGAGCCTGGTCTGGTCTTGTCCGGCCTGGCCTGGCCTGGCCTGGCCTGGTCTTGTCCGGCCTGGCCTGGTCTTGTCCGGCCTGGCCTGGCCTGGCCTGGTCTTGTCCGGCCTGGCCTGGCCTGGCCTGGTCTTGCCTGGCCTGGCCTTGTCCGGCCTGGCCTGGCCTGGCCTGGGTTAAAGAAGCTCCAGAGCTCCTGCTCAGGTGAATGTGCAGGTGTGAAACAGTCAGTCAGCTGATGTGAGAGGTGTGAATGAGTCTGAGTCTCTGTGGAGTCCAAGCCTCCTGTCTCTGCCTAAAACTCACTCATCTCCATGACAACCAAGCAGCTGAGTACAGGAAGATCCTGGGCAGATCGCCGGGCCTCGCCGGGCCTCGCCGGGCCATGGTGGGCCATGGTGGGCCTGATCTCCAGCCCGGTCAATATTTCACTCACTCACTGCCGACAGCCGACTCAGTCTCAGTCTCAGACTGTCTCTCAGTCTCAGTCTCAGTCTCAGACTGTCTGTCAGTCTCAGTCTCAGACTGTCTCTCAGTCTCAGACTGTCTCTCAGACTGTCTCTCAGACTGTCTCTCAGTCTCAGACTGTCTCTCAGTCTCAGTCTCAGACTGTCTCTCAGACTCAGTCTCAGTCTCAGACTGTCTCTCAGTCTCAGTCTCAGACTGTCTCTCAGTCTCAGACTGTCTCTCAGACTCAGTCTCAGTCTCAGACTGTCTCTCAGACTCAGTCTCAGACTGTCTCTCAGTCTCAGTCTCAGACTGTCTCTCAGTCTCAGACTGTCTCTCAGTCTCAGACTGTCTCTCAGACTCAGTCTCAGACTGTCTCTCAGTCTCAGACTGTCTCTCAGTCTCAGACTGTCTCTCAGTCTCAGTCTCAGACTGTCTCTCAGACTCAGTCTCAGTCTCAGACTGTCTCTCAGTCTCAGTCTCAGACTGTCTCTCAGTCTCAGACTGTCTCTCAGACTCAGTCTCAGTCTCAGACTGTCTCTCAGTCTCAGTCTCAGACTGTCTCTCAGTCTCAGTCTCAGACTGTCTCTCAGACTCAGTCTCAGTCTCAGACTGTCTCTCAGACTCAGTCTCAGTCTCAGACTGTCTGTCAGTCTCAGTCTCAGACTGTCTCTCAGTCTCAGACTGTCTCTCAGACTCAGTCTCAGTCTCAGACTGTCTCTCAGTCTCAGACTGTCTCTCAGTCTCAGACTGTCTCTCAGACTGGCAGGTCAGAGCAGGACTCCTCATGGACTCTGCTTAGCCTGCTCGGGTCTTAGCTCTGACCTACATGCAGCGTTGCCGTGGACACCGGGCGCCTCGTTATCCAATCAGCACTGACATGTAGGTCACCGAGGACGACAGAGTTTGACTGACAGGGAGGAGAGCCTCACGGTCTGTTCACACTCTGACCTTTGACCTTTAACCTGTCACGTGACTCAGGCTGGATGACTGACAGCTGAAAGCGTCACATGTAAACACAAACCACCTTGTTTGCATATGAATCCACATGCAGAGTGAGTCCTGCTTCCTCCGTCCTCGTGTCCTCGTGTCCTCGTCCCCTGAAGTCTTCATGAAGCGCGTCGTAAACAAGACGCATCTATGCGGCGCCATGGTAACAGCCTCCTCGTCGTGTGTCGTAACGAGCTCGCTCAGTCTTCATGTTTCACGTCAGTGTGTGAGCAGTTTCGGTTTCTCTCAGGGGAAACCACAGACTGCTGCTCCGCCGTGTGGTGCGCTCTGATTGGCCGGCCTTAAAACAAACTTGGTGGCTTCACTTCCTCCCAGGAAGACAGTCAGCAGCAGCCCGTTGAGAAAGAGCGACACACGACCCGTCGACATGAAGTCCACCTGCTCGGCTCCTCGGCCCGCTCTCTGGATTGAAGCGTGTTGTTAAGGTGGAATGACCGTGGACTGAAGCGTGTTGTTAAGGTGGAATGACACAGCTGTCGGCAAACCAGCTGTTTGACCTCCATCTGCTCGCTGCTGCCGCTGCCTGCAGGAAGTTGGCGTGTGCTGGACTATGAGTGGGCGTAGACCTCCGCCCGAGGGCTGCGAGGATCCGATCCAGGGCCCCCGTCAGGCCTCGCGGCGCTGGCACCGTTACAGGAAGTCCTGGCAGAGGTCCGACCCGCAGCCTGCTCCTGAGCAGCCATTGGACAGATACAGGTGGAGGACATCTGCCTGCCTGGCAGCCAGAGAGCCTCTCCACCTGCGGCTGTTCAGCCTGCCGAGGTTCAACACCGCCCAGGACGACCGGGCCGGAGACGAGGCCCAGGAAGGCCTGACGAGGCCCGGCTCTCTGCGCAGGATCTTCCCATACTTCAGGTCCATGTCTGAGCCCGGAGCGAGCGGCGGGCCGGCGGGATCGGACGCCGAGCCAAGGACTCCCTCCATCAGCAACTTCTTCAGCTCGTTCTCTCGGAGGATCAGCAGAGTCCTCAGAGACGGGCCAGAACCTGAAGGACGAGAGTCCGGTAGGAGACATCACATGTTCACATCTGACACAAGGCATGATGGGAAATGTTAAATGTTTGTCTGTGATGATGTCATGAGCTGCAGCTTTAGCTGGTTTTGGTCTCAGTCCGCCGGTCCAGAACGGTCCAGAACGGTCCAGTAGAAACGGGTCGAGTTGTCTTTGTCCACAAACATGAAGAGGAGTTGATCATGCAGTCCATATTCATAACTCATGTTTGGAGTTTGTTGTACTTTGCGAGCGCAGTGTTGTCTGGTTCTGGTTCTGGTTCTGGTCAGACCCGTCCAGTTTGTAATGTACGTGTTCCGTGTTTGAGCAGTGACGGACTCACTCTGCCTGTTCTTGATAACGTGGACCTACGCTCACGCCGACAGGAAGCCAGACACAGCAGACAGACTCTGATGGATTTTCAAAATAAAACACAACCTCATGTAGAAGAACATGCAAATCTGAGCCAGTGAACGAATCAGCAGAGACTCAGCGTCCACGTCAATCAGCAGAGACTCAGCGTCCACGTCAATCAGCAGAGACTCAGCGTCCACGTCAATCAGCAGAGACTCAGCGTCCACGTCAATCAGCAGAGACTCAGCGTCCACGTCAATCAGCAGAGACTCAGCGTCCACGTCAATCAGCAGAGACTCAGCGTCCACGTCAATCAGCAGAGACTCAGCGTCCACGTCAATCAGCAGAGACTCAGCGTCCACGTCAATCACACGTCAATCAGCAGAGACTCAGCGTCCACGTCAAT
>CM024798.1:916160-961160 GCA_014281875.1 Nibea albiflora | reverse complement strand
TGGCGTGTTGTTGTTGGCGTGTTGTTGGCATGTTGGTGGCGTGTTGTTGTTGGCGTGTCGTTGGCGTGTTGTTCAGTGAACTCTGCGTGCTCTCTGCAGTGAAGTTTCTGTAGGTGCGTGATGAAGCTGGTTGTGTTATAACTTGAAGTTCCTCCGCCCCTCTGAACATCCACACACAGGTGTTGCAGGTAGTCGAGTTTGTTGGCGAGGTCGTGAAGTCCCAGACAGCCAATTGTTTCACTCGCTGCATTCTGAACACGAACAATCAGACCGAATAGATCGGCTGATCTGGATCGGTCCACTATCACCAGTATCAGGCCCGATCCGGCCCGACTGCAGATGAATCCGTCTGTGCAGGCAGCGCTGAGGACTTCCTTTCAGCTTGTGGAGTGACCAAACGTCAGTTTGCTGTGGTGACCATGAAGGACTCGGAGCGTGATGCTGTTTGAGCTGTTCTGTTTGGATCATCATGTGTGAACACTTTGTCCGTCCTGTCGTTTCCTTCAGGAAACAAACAGCAGCCAGGCAGGAAGCTCTGGATGTTCTTCACTCCTAATGTTTGTCACTTCCTGTCAGCGTGTCCTCTGGGCTCTGTGGACGTTCAGGTGAACCCTCCCCGTCTGTCTCTGATCTGGGAGCAGCCTGCCGTCCTGTCCCTGTTTCCCGCCTTTGTTCGTCTCGGAGGCGTCCACATGTCTCGTCTGATTAGCCGAGCTGGAGTCCCTCTGTGCCGCTCTGAGACTGAACTGACCAATTAGAGCTCTTCTTCTTCTGGCTCTTCTTGGTTGGTGTGCAGCTCCTCTCAGCAGCAGGTGGGACTCTCAGATCTCTGCGGGCTCTCTGGGCTCGAGCTCTGACGTGGATGATTTAGTATGCGGCCAGAAATAGTGTGCAGTGGAAAATGTCGCTCCTCAGCTGCTTTCTGCACAAACTGCTCTGCTCCACTTCCTCCACGAGGCTGTAATTCATCAACACACACCGCCTGAATGAAGCTGCTGTGTTCAAACACACTCCTGTGTGTGTGTGTGTGTGTGTGTGTGTGTGTGTGTGTGTGTGTGTGAGAGGCTCAGAGAAGAAGCCAGCAGTGACTTCACGTCAGCTCATCTGAAACTTGAACATTCAACCTGAACCGTGCGTACAGTTTAACGTGTCGCGTTGATGCTCGTTCAACAGTAACGGTGAAATCAGTTCTCGTGTGAGCAGAGAAGTTGTAAAAAGAGTTCAGAGGTTTGCAAACAGCAGCTGGACGTCAGTTAAAAGTTTAACATCCACATTCTCCTGAAAGGTCATGAAGTTCAGTCCTGACGTCACAGATTCTTTATTTGTTCCCGTCTGATGGGATTCTGTTTCAGGAACAGCGGCTTGAAAAGTGGAAGTGATTACCGCCGCTGATCAACTTCCTGTTTCTCTGCAATCACGACTGAAAGTCAGCGAGCAGCAGAGCGATGATACATGAAGAGAGACGCGAGCGTTCAGGAGACAGAGCAGACACTCACACTCATCATGTGGAACATGTTTAGAACAGCTGGTCGACTTTTTAGAAACGTTCCACGTGTTTCAGCTGATTCTGTCTGAAGCTGTTTTATAAACAGATCAGCTGATCGCTGGTCAGCTGATCTCTAATGGAGCTTCTGTCAGCATCATCAGTGACAACATGACTGTGTCTGAGGACAGCATCACTCAACAGCTGCCAGCTGTGTGTCGCCGCCCTGCTGGCAGACCAGGTGCACTGCAGCGAACGCTGAATTTACTTTAAAATCAAGTGTCCATCAATCAGTGTGTGAGTGTGTGTGTGTGTGTGTGTGTGTGTGTGTGTGTGTGTGTGTGTGTGTGTGTGTTTACCCACCCAGACAAACGCTGAATAATCCCAGCACAGTCAGGCACAGTGAATGCACCGTCTGTTTACTCGTCCCAGCCAACGAGACGCCGCTCGCAAACAGACGAAGCTTTTGTTTAACACCTAACATGATTTACACACACACACACACACACGCACACACACACACACACACACACACACACACAGACACACACACAGACACACACACACACACACACACACACACACACAGACACACACACAGACAGACACACACACACACAGACAATGTTAATGTGTTTACTTCAGGTTGAAACATGAAGTTTGTTCTTGGACTTTATTTTGAAACAGGAAGTCAGAGTTGTGTGAGCTGTCCTGTTACTCTGATTAACACTTTGTAATCTGAGTACATTCTTCACTAACGAGCTGCTCGTTACTCATGAACTGTGGTGGTGTGTTCACTGACCTCCGAACACAAACAAACTACAGTTCCCATGAAACCTTTCAGCTCTGCGGCTCCTCTGACAGGAAGTGACCTCTGACCTCTGACAGCTCTGCCGTTGTGCTCAGGAACCTTCCTCACTGAGTGAAGTGTTACCGTGTCCGCTGAGAGCTGTTCCAATCCTCAGACTGAAGGAAAGGAGCTTCAGTGCTTCCTTTATTATCTCCTTCAGCATAGGATACACGGAGCATCCTTTAGGAAAGGAAAGGAGGTGATGCCGCCCCACAATTCCTTGCAGCAGCGACAGAAAATCGGCGCACTGTTCAGTCATTCACAACCAGAAACATGAGTGTGTTTAAACAGTGACAGCCTGCAGCAGAGTGTGTGTGAACATGAACACACGTGTTGATCATGAAGTGTGTCCTGCTGCGTTCACACACAGTACAAACTGTTTGGAACTGTGCCATCCAGCAGATCATCAGGAAGCTTAATCATATATCTGTAATATGTTTCTATCTGAGTGGACAGGTGAGCGACCAGACCAGGTAACTGAGGATCCAGGAAGTGTCTCAGCGTTTTGGTCTCCCACATCATGTCGTCATCTTTACCTCCTCGTCCTGATCAGGTGGAAGTGTGGAGGCACAGCGCCCTCTGCTGGTTCAACTTCCTGTTTGCAGCTGCTTTCAAATACTTTAGATAGTTTAGGCCAGTGGGGTCCAACCTGAGGGGCCAGGCCCTGCAGATGGTCACCAGATGATTCATGGGATCCTACAGACTGTCTAAAACCTGGACGTAGTCTCTGTGACGTCCCCACAGACTGTCTAAAACCTGGACGTAGTCTCTGAGACGTCCCACAGACTGTCTAAAACCTGGACGTAGTCTCTGTGACGTCCCCACAGACTGTCTAAAACCTGGACGTAGTCTCTGTGACGTCCCCACAGACTGTCTAAAACCTAGACGTAGTCTCTGTGACGTCCCCACAGACTGTCTAAAACCTGGACGTAGTCTCTGTGACGTCCCCACAGACTGTCTAAAACCTAGACGTAGTCTCTGTGTGTATTCTAACCCGTCTCTCTTGTCTCTGTCTCAGACATTAAAGGTCCTCCGGCTCACCGGTTCTCCTGCGGTCAGAGTCCGTACACCGACAGCGCTGCCTGGGACAGGAAGTTCTGCATCCTGACGGACAGCCAGCTCATCCTGCTCAACAAGGATGATGAGGTCAGATTTCTTTTTTTCTGTAGGATGAACTGATGATTGGACTGGACCGGTCCTGTGTGGATCTCTGCATGGTCTGTGTTGGTTCTGTCTGTGGCTGGTTTTGTTCGGACCTGGTGTCAGACATGAGTGGTTCTGTGTGATGGTCAGTTCTGTTAAATATAAGATGAGGTTCATCTGAGAAAACTTCAAGCTTTGAGTTTTTATTTCTTTACTCTGTCAACAGACCCTTGAAATCCTTGAATGTTTTTGAATTAGGCCTTGAAGGTTTATGAAAATCAGGTCATTGAAAGTCCTTGAATTTATAGATTTCTTCAGGAGTGGCTGTGACTTGTTGAACACTCTCAGTGATAAACAGTGTCATGGTGGGTCCTTAAATTTAAGGACAGTGGGCCTGGAAAAGTCTTTGAAAATCTTCTCCCCCCTCAGGCTGCAGGGGATCCTCAGGAGAGCCCGACAGACTCGTCCAAAGGTCGGAGTCTCCGCAGGACCGTCAGCGTCCCCTCAGAGGGACAGTTCCCAGAGTTCCCAGCAGAGGGCGCCGCCATGTTAGGTAAGCACCAGAAGGGGGAGGGAGGGGCATGGTTTCCATGACAACAACAAACTGTTGAAGGTGCTGTGAACTGGAAAAACCAGGAAGTGAAGTGTGTGTGTGTGTGTGTGTGTGTGTGTGTTAGTTTGCTTTGGTACCGGGCCGCACAAGAAATAATTAACTATTTCCGTTCCATGTATTATCTGAGTATGGACGATCTTTTATTTTGAAAAACCTTTTATTTTGAGAAATGATTCTCTCCGTGACGTCTGGGTCACTTTCGCGGCGTAGCTGTTGGTTTGTCCTCAGGACGTAGCTGTTGGTTTGTCCTCAGGACGTAGCTGTTGGTTTGTCATCAGGACGTAGCTGTTGGTTTGTCATCAGGACGTAGCTGTTGGTTTGTCCTCAGGACGTAGCTGTTGGTTTGTCATCAGGACGTAGCTGTTGGTTTGTCATCAGGACGTAGCTGTTGGTTTGTCATCAGGACGTAGCTGTTGGTTTGTCCTCAGGACGTAGCTGTTGGTTTGTCCTCAGGACGTAGCTGTTGGTTTGTCTTCAGGACGTAGCCGTTGGTTTGTCTTCAGGACGTAGCTGTTGGTTTGTCATCAGGACGTAGCTGTTGGTTTGTCCTCTTCAGGACGTAGCTGTTGGTTTGTCCTCAGGACGTAGCTGTTGGTTTGTCATCAGGACGTAGCTGTTGGTTTGTCCTCAGGACGTAGCTGTTGGTTTGTCCTCAGGACGTAGCTGTTGGGTTGTCCTCTTCAGGACGTAGCTGTTGGTTTGTCATCAGGACGTAGCTGTTGGTTTGTCCTCAGGACGTAGCCGTTGGTTTGTCCTCAGGACGTAGCTGTTGGTTTGTCCTCAGGACGTAGCTGTTGGTTTGTCATCAGGACGTAGCTGTTGGTTTGTCCTCAGGACGTAGCTGTTGGGTTGTCCTCTTCAGGACGTAGCCGTTGGTTTGTCCTCAGGACGTAGCCGTTGGTTTGTCCTCAGGACGTAGCTGTTGGGTTGTCCTCTTCAGGACGTAGCTGTTGGTTTGTCCTCAGGACGTAGCTGTTGGGTTGTCCTCAGGACGTAGCTGTTGGGTTGTCTTCAGGACATAGCTGTTGGTTTGTCTTCAGGACGTAGCTGTTGGTTTGTCATCAGGACGTAGCTGTTGGTTTGTCTTCAGGACGTAGCTGTTGGTTTGTCATCAGGACGTAGCTGTTGGTTTGTCTTCAGGACGTAGCTGTTGGTTTGTCATCAGGACGTAGCTGTTGGTTTGTCATCAGGACGTAGCCGTTGGTTTGTCTTCAGGACGTAGCTGTTGGTTTGTCCTCTTCAGGACGTAGCTGTTGGTTTGTCATCAGGACGTAGCTGTTGGTTTGTCCTCAGGACGTAGCTGTTGGTTTGTCCTCAGGACGTAGCTGTTGGGTTGTCCTCTTCAGGACGTAGCTGTTGGTTTGTCATCAGGACGTAGCTGTTGGTTTGTCCTCAGGACGTAGCCGTTGGTTTGTCCTCAGGACGTAGCCGTTGGTTTGTCCTCAGGACGTAGCCGTTGGTTTGTCCTCAGGACGTAGCCGTTGGGTTGTCCTCTTCAGGACGTAGCTGTTGGTTTGTCCTCTTCAGGACGTAGCCGTTGGTTTGTCCTCAGGACGTAGCCGTTGGGTTGTCCTCAGGACGTAGCTGTTGGTTTGTCTTCAGGACGTAGCTGTTGGTTTGTCTTCAGGACGTAGCTGTTGGTTTGTCCTCAGGACGTAGCTGTTGGTTTGTCTTCAGGACGTAGCTGTTGGGTTGTCCTCAGGACGTAGCTGTTGGATTGTCCTCTTCAGGACGTAGCTGTTGGGTTGTCCTCTTCAGGACGTGTCAGGTGGATGTTTTCCTCTGCTGTCATAATGAGGCGTTCGGGTGCAGCCTGTAATTTTCCGGCTGTGTGGGAACGTCTCTGAGCAGGGAATGTGTGGAGGACAAAGCATGCAGTGTCCGTCCGTCCATCTGAAGGAGCTGCACTGACCCCGCTGCCCCCCGTGGGAGGCTGCTGAGCTCAGGGGATTCCCACCCAGAGCTGCAGGGGTCCAGAACTGGTTTCACACATGAGCTCTGGGACCGGACCGGACTGTCAGGAAACATATCAGTTCATTGATCAGTTATTGGACTTGGAGACTACACACACACACACACACACACACACACACACACACACACACACTCATTCATTCACTGACCTCCCCCCTCCCCCAGGGGAGGAGGTTATTTATATGTTAATCTACCCATTCTGCCCACACAGGCTCCAACAACCATTTCAGACTGGGCCAGGACTGAGTTTATACTGGGTTTGATGCTGGGTTTATTCTGGGTTTGATGCTGGGTTTATTCTGGGTTTGATGCTGGGTTTATTCTGGGTTTATACTGGGTTTGATGCTGGGTTTATTCTGGGTTTATACTGGGTTTGATGCTGGGTTTATCCTGGGTTTGATGCTGGGTTTATTCTGGGTTTATACTGGGTTTGATGCTGGGTTTATTCTGGGTTTATACTGGGTTTGATGCTGGGTTTATTCTGGGTTTGATGCTGGGTTTATTCTGGGTTTGATGCTGGATTTATTCTGGGTTTGATGCTGGGTTTATTCTGGGTTTGATACTGGGTTTGATGCTGGATTTATTCTGGGTTTGATGCTGGGTTTATTCTGGGTTTGATGCTGGATTTATTCTGGGTTTGATGCTGGTTTATTCTGGGTTTGATGCTGGGTTTATTCTGGGTTTGATGCTGGGTTTATTCTGGGTTTGATGCTGGATTTATTCTGGGTTTGATGCTGGGTTTATTCTGGGTTTGATGCTGGGTTTATTCTGGGTTTGATGCTGGGTTTATTCTGGGTTTATACTGGGTTTGATGCTGGGTTTATTCTGGGTTTATACTGGGTTTGATGCTTGGTTTATTCTGGGTTTGATACTGGGTTTGATGCTGGGTTTATTCTGGGTTTATACTGGGTTTGATGCTGGGTTTATTCTGGGTTTATACTGGGTTTGATGCTTGGTTTATTCTGGGTTTGATACTGGGTTTGATGCTGGGTTTATTCTGGGTTTGATACTGGGTTTGATGCTGGGTTTATTCTGGGTTTATACTGGGTTTGATGCTGGGTTTATTCTGGGTTTGATGCTGGGTTTATTCTGGGTTTGATGCTGGGTTTATTCTGGGTTTGATGCTGGGTTTATTCTGGGTTTGATGCTGGGTTTATTCTGGGTTTGATGCTGGGTCTTGTCGTCCTTGCCCGTCTTCTTATTGTCACACTGAAGGACGAGGACAGAAGCTGATATATAATTTCAGTCCAGTCTAATTATAGTGTTGACACACTGCTCATTAACTGTCTCAGGCTGCAGCTCCTCCTCCCTGTTCTCCTTGTCCTCCTCTTCCCTGTCCTCATCCTCCTCCTCCCTGTCCTCCTCGTCCCTGTTCTCCTAGTCCTCCTTCTCTTCCTCCTCCTCCTCCTCCTCCCTGTCCTCCTCGTCCCTGTTCTCCTTGTCCTCCTTCTCTTCCTTGTCCTCCTCTTCCCTGTCCTCATCCTCCTCCTCCCTGTCCTCCTCCTCCCTGTCCTCCTTGTCCTCCTCTTCCCTGTCCTCATCCTCCTCCTCCCTGTCCTCCTCCTCCCTGTTCTCCTTGTCCTCCTTCTCTTCCTTGTCCTCCTCTTCCCTGTCCTCATCCTCCTCCTCCCTGTCCTCCTCGTCCCTGTTCTCCTTGTCCTCCTTCTCTTCCTCGTCCTCCTTCCCTCCCTGTGCTCCTCCTCCTCCTCCTCCTCCTGGTCATGGAGTCAGATGAGGTCAGTGATTACAGGAAACTGATCTGCGTGTGAAAACAGCCGCAGGCGTCGTGGACGTCACACCTTCACTCACAGGTGACTCTGTCCGGCTGCAGGTCGTGACCTCACAGGAAGTTTTAAGGTGTATTCATAGTTAAAGGTGCAGCCAGGTAAAGTTCAGACGATCATGTGAGTGTGAAGTGTTGCAGACTGACCGTCAAGCCTGTTTCAACATTCAGCAGGCTCGATCCCTGTTTACTGTTCTCACACACACACACACACACACACACACACACACACACACACACACACACAGTCTAAACTGTGGCTGAGGTGTCTCAGGATCTGCTGCATTCCTCAGTCTGCCTCCGCCTGTCAGCCCCGCCACAATAAACCCACACATCCGGCAACTTAGTTTTCAAAATAAAAGCCTGGAAACAAACATGACTTCAGTCTTAGAGTTTTGTAATTATTAATTTACTCTTATTTATTATTATTGGACTTATTTGACATGTAGTCATATTTATTTATTTGAATGTTTAACAGTCAGTTTAGTTTCTCTCCGGTTATTCAAATACTCAGATATGAAAATGAAGCTGCAGCTCTCGGGTCAGTACTTGGACTTTTATTGTGAAGGCCGAGCCGGAAGTGGTGCGTTAATCTGCGGTGCTTTGACTGAAACTGGCTCAGAGTCGGTGAGTGTTTACTCACAGACGGCATGCGGTGATCTGCGGTGATCTGCGGCTCTCATGGACTTTCTGGGTGAGTCTGTATGACTTTAACACTTTAACACGGCGTTTGAAGAGCACGTGAGAGGAGCGTGCACGCGGGTGATCCGGTCACCGCAGGTCCGGTGATCCGGTCACCGTCTCCGGTTAGTTTGTTTCGACACACGTGAAGCTGTGCGGGAGTGTGCGGAGACAGAGTGACAGAGTTTAAACCACTTATTCAAGTATTACTGCAGTTATTCAAGTATTACTGCAGTTATTCAAGTATTACTGCAGTACACTGTTTGAAGGATCAAACTGTGACTGGCCTCTAGCGTTACAGAAACTTTTAAACAACATTTAAAAACCTTTAAGCAACATTTAAAAACCTTTAGATAACATTTAAAAACCTTTAAACAACATTTAAAAACCTTTAAGCAACATTTAAAAACCTTTAAACAACATTTAAAAACCATTAGATAACATTTAAAAACCTTTAAACAACATTTAAAAACCTTTAGATAACATTTAAAAACCTTTAAACAACAGGTAGTCCTCAGTTCATCATTGACACTGACTGGACTGACCCTTCCTAAGTCCCGCCCCTTCTCGCTCTGTGCTCCAATCACAGCTGACCTGTTAGACATGCTACGTGTTAGCTACAGCTAACTTTCCTGCTCTACATTTGAGCCACAGCCGCCGCCTAGCTGCCCTTAGCTAGTGTTTAGCTAGTTAGCTATTTAGCTAAACTACATCAATTACTGCCTATTTGTTAGCTTGTTAGCTCAGTGGCAAATTTATATCATGTCAGCTAATGTTAGAAACATTTTACTTATTTATTTGTAGTTATTCTAACATTAGCTAACTTATCTTTTAACCATCTTCAAAATGTGGTTTTGTTTTTGACACAGACGAGCTAACACATAGCTAACATGTAGCTAACATGTATCTAACACATAGCTAACATGTAGCTAACACATAGCTAACACGTAGCTAACACGTAGCTAACACGTAGCTAACATGTAGCTAACATGTAGCTAACACGTAGCTAATATGTAGCTAACACGCAGCACAGAAAAGGGAAAGAAGAAGAGGAAGTTGGCCGAGGCTTGCTCAGTTGTGATTGGAGCACAGAGTGAAAGGGGGGGGCTTATGAAGTCAGGGTAGTAGTACTACTTGAGTAAATGTACTTAGTTACTTGTGCTGAGTCCGTTCACACCAACATCATTAACATGAAGTTGATCGTCCCAGACTGACTGAACATCGTCTGAAGTCTCAGAGTCGGTCTTTGGTTCAGACTGATCATCCAGTCTCAGAGTCAGTCTTTGGTTCAGACTGATGAACACTTGTCTCCTCGGGCTGCTCTCTCTCTTAATGAGGACAGCATCTTCCTCATGAACATGTTGAACTGAATCAGTCTGCAGCTGATGACACTCTGTGTCCTCGTCTGTGTCCTCATCTGTGTCCTCGTCTGTGTCCTCGTCTGTATCCTCATCTGTGTCCTCGTCTGTATCCTCATCTGTGTCCTCGTCTGTATCCTCATCTGTGTCCTCGTCTGAATCCTCATCTGTGTCCTCATCTGTGTCCTCGTCTGTATCCTCATCTGTGTCCTCGTCTGTATCCTCATCTGTGTCCTCGTCTGTATCCTCATCTGTGTCCTCGTCTGTATCCTCATCTGTGTCCTCGTCTGTATCCTCATCTGGTCTATCATCTGTGTCCTCGTCTGTATCCTCTTCCGTGTCCTCATAATGACATGATGAGTTCATCAAATATTCATGATGAGGAGGCGGCTCAAAATGAGAAGAAACATTCTTTAAATATTTGTTATGAAAGATGATCGGAGGAGGTGGAGTCTGTCTGTAGTGTGTCTGTAGTGTGTCTGTCTGTAGTGTGTCTGTAGTGTGTCTGTGGTGTGTCTGTAGCGTGTCTGTGGCATGTCTGTAGTGTGTCTGTCTGTAGTGTGTCTGTAGTGTGTCTGTCTGTAGTCTGTCTGTAGTCTGTCTGTCTGTAGTCTGTCTGTAGTCTGTCTGTAGTGTGTCTGTCTGTAGTCTGTCTGTCTGTAGTGTGTCTGTGGTGTGTCTGTCTGTGGTGTGTCTGTAGGGTGTCTGTCTGTAGTCTGTCTGTGGTGTGTCTGTGGTGTGTCTGTCATGCCTGTGGGCCTCTCACCTGTCTGTCTGTAGTCTGTCTGTAGTGTGTCTGTGGTGTGTCTGTCATGCCTGTGGGCCTCTCACCTGTCTGTCTGTAGTCTGTCTGTAGTCTGTCTGTAGTGTGTCTGTGGTGTGTCTGTCATGCCTGTGGGCCTCTCACCTGTCTGTCTGCAGTGTGTCTGTAGTGTGTCTGTGGTGTGTCTGTGGTGTGTCTGTCATGCCTGTGGGCCTCTCACCTGTCTGTCCGTAGTCTGTCTGTAGTGTGTCTGTCTGTAGTGTGTCTGTAGTGTGTCTGTCTGTAGTCTGTCTGTAGTCTGTCTGTCTGTCTGTAGTCTGTCTGTAGTGTGTCTGTCTGTAGTCTGTCTGTAGTCTGTCTGTCTGTAGTGTGTCTGTGGTGTGTGTGTCTGTGGTGTGTCTGTCATGCCTGTGGGCCTCTCACCTGTCTGTCTGTAGTCTGTCTGTAGTCTGTCTGTAGTCTGTCTGTAGTGTGTCTGTGGTGTGTCTGTCATGCCTGTGGGCCTCTCACCTGTCTGTCTGTAGTGTGTCTGTAGTGTGTCTGTGGTGTGTCTGTGGTGTGTCTGTGGTGTGTCTGTCATGCCTGTGGGCCTCTCACCTGTCTGTCTGTAGTCTGTCTGTGGTGTGTCTGTCATGCCTGTGGGCCTCTCACCTGTCTGTCTGTAGTCTGTCTGTGGTGTGTCTGTCATGCCTGTGGGCCTCTCACCTGTCTGTCTGTAGTGTGTCTGTAGTGTGTCTGTGGTGTGTCTGTCATGCCTGTGGGCCTCTCACCTGTCTGTCTGTAGTGTGTCTGTAGTGTGTCTGTAGTGTGTCTGTGGTGTGTCTGTGGTGTGTCTGTGGTGTGTCTGTCATGCCTGTGGGCCTCTCACCTGTCTGTCTGTAGTGTGTCTGTAGTGTGTCTGTAGTGTGTCTGTAGTGTGTCTGTGGTGTGTCTGTGGTGTGTCTGTGGTGTGTCTGTCATGCCTGTGGGCCTCTCACCTGTCTGTCTGCATGCCTCACCCAGGTGAGCAGACAGTGACACAAAGCGTTCATTGAGCAGCAGATTACCTTGTGTGTGTGTTTCAGGTGTGTCTGCTCATGAATGGAACTACACACATACCCAGCATTCCTCCCTCCTGATGACATCATAGCCTCACATTTATCTCTCTGCACCGCCGTGGCATCACGCTGACTCTGTTTAAGCTCCACCCACATTCATGACAGGTCACTGTGGTCAGGGTCAAAGGTCAGAATCAGACCGCCACAGGTGCAGCCTGTTAGCTGCTGTTAGCTCAGTTGGAGCACTGGGGCAGATGTTTTGGACCTCCAGGCAGAGGTGGAGCTTCTCAGGCTCGGGCACTGATGGAGGAAGTTTGTCCACCTCTTGTCGGACTCTCCGTCTCCTCCTCGTGCCGTTCTGCTCTCAGATACACAGACGCACAAACAACACAACACAAACAGACGTACGAGTCAGTTGCTTAAACTCTGTCTGTCTGTAGCTTTAGAGCTCCCAGCCGCTCTCAGGTCTGTGCTCATCTTCAGTCTGACGGCGTCTGTGAAGGTCACCTCGGTGTCTCTGTCAGAGGACACCAAACCATTGATTGAGCCTCCTCCAATCAATAACTCGTTAGCAGCAGCAGGAAGACGCTTCACATCAGAACCGTCTCTAAAATATGACGACGTCTTTAACGAACACGCCACCTGCCTCGTTAGTGAACACCTCGTCAGATGTAAACAGAGCTGCTGTCAGATCAGCTGATGTCGACGTTAATAACACGTCCAAAAATGATTTATGTAATTATGTAAGTAGCTCACCCTTCTTAAGCCCCGCCCATATTTTCTCTGTGCTCTAATCACAGTTGAGAAAGCCTCGTCAGATAATCCGACTTCCTCCTTCCCTGTTATAGTTAGTAGAGTTAGATTAGCCTTGTAGTTAACTAGTGTTTCACTAAGTAGCAACAAATGATGGAAATTAGCTAGCTAGTTAACTAGCATTTTAGTCTGTTGTAAAACTAGCTGGCTAATTATTGATGTAGATTAGTTAGCTAGTTAGCTTTTGTCTTTGAACCATCTTCAAAATGTGTGATGAGCTAACACATAGCTAACATAGCTAACACAGCTAACACATAGCTAACATAGCTAACACATAGCTAACATAGCTAACACATAGCTAACATAGCTAACACATAGCTAACATAGCTAATGCGTAGCATATCTAAATACAGGAAAGGAGGAAGTCGTCAGAGGCTTACTCAACTGTGATTGGACAGAGGGAAAAGGGGCGGGACTTGTGAAGCTACAGCTGATACAACCTGCAGATGACAGCGAGTGTTCACTGTAACATTAAGGTGACGCTTGTCTGTAGCCTCTCTATCACACACACACACACACACACACACACAGCTGAAGCCTCCTGAGTTGTGTCCCACATCAGTCGACTGAGAGGAAACTTACTCAGTAATTATCCTCCGAGAGCAGCGATTAATGTAGCACCGGAGGAAGAGGAGAAGAAGGAGAAAGCAGGAGAGAGGGAGGCTGCTGCAGAGAGAGAGAGAGAGACAGACAGAGAGAGAGACAGACAGAGAGAGACAGAGAGAGAGACAGACAGAGAGAGACAGAGAGAGAGACAGACAGAGAGAGACAGAGAGAGAGACAGACAGAGAGAGACAGAGAAGCGTCTGCAGAGAGAAGGAGGGAGAAGAGAACATTTAGAGGGATTGATTGAATAAATGCGGTAAAACCTCAGAGAGCGATAGAGAGAGGGGGGGGTTAGAATTACTGCTGAGTGGAGGGAGAGAGGAGGAGGAGGAGGAGAGCAGGGCAGCGATGGGAGAGGAGGCACCGTGAGGAGGAGGAGGAAGAAGGATGCGGTGCTAAGGAGGGAGAGGCAGGTCAGGGGGGACGCCGAGCCGAGGATGTTCACGGGACGAAGACGGACGTTTGCGGCTTAACCTCATTGGCTGACAGGTGTCGGCCGCTCGGGCCAATCAGTCTGACTCTGTGTGTGTGTGTGTCCTCTCCTCAGATGATGGGGAACAGCTGTGATCGAGGTACCGTCTCTTCCTCTCTGTGTGTTTCTGTCCGTGTCATGTGACCTGCTTGTCATACTCGGCTTCCTGCGGCATGTCGCCTCAACTTTTGTGTCCATCGGGACCCTCCTCCTCCTCCTCCTCCTCCTCCTCCTCCTCCTCCTCCTCCTCCTCCTCCGCCCCCCTCATGGTGGTGTTAGGTTTGGGGGGTGGCGTGCATGAAAGTTTGCCCAGCTTCCTCGCAGCGCTGCCTGCATGCGTGCAGCGAGTGAGCGCCCTGCAGCTGGAACTGATCCAGCGCTTTGCTGACTGCTGCTGCATGCTGCGTTCACTGACACTCCGTCCCTGCAGGCTCCGTGTTTCCTGTTGCAGTCGGCGGCACGTCTCTGGTTTCATAGCATTTTAAACATCATGTGGACCCCAGCAGGCAGGATGGGATTTGAACTCATGGTTATCGGTGGATAACAGCTGATTGTTAAGCTCTTTGTAAGTGTACGTCGTGTTCACACATCAGGAGTTATCGACGTACAGCAACATAAATCTGCTTCATTAGATGCAAAGTCTTCATGATGTCAAACTGTCCTCCAGTATCTGTCCAACACAAAGTCCATCTTCATGGTTCTCTGTCTAACGTACTGATGTTCCTCTCAGTTTAAAGCTGAAGTGACAGGCGTTTCCTTCAGGAGGTGGAGGAGAGAATACTGGACTTCATCAGGTGACGGATGGTCATGTAGCTTTGTGTCTGCTGGATGTTGAAGCTGGGTAGCGAGCATGTTAGCATGCTCTGCTGTGTCATAGTTAATGAAGTTTAAAAATGTCCAGCAGCTTCATGTTCAGATGATTCACAGTAGTTGTCCTGACATCTTCTGAGTAGATTTAAAGGTTGTGAATGAAACCAGGAGATCCTCGTGTTGTTGGTGGTTGATGATGCTGACCTCAGGAGATCCTTGTGTTGTTGGTGGTTGATGATGCTGACCTCAGGAGATCCTCGTGTTGGTGGTGGATGATGCTGACCTCAGGAGATCCTCGTGTTGGTGGTTGATGATGCTGACCTCAGGAGATCCTCGTGTTGTTGGTGGTTGATGATGCTGACCTCAGGAGATCCTCGTGTTGTTGGTGGTTGATGCTGACCTCAGGAGATCCTCGTGTTGTTGGTCGTTGATGCTGACCTCAGGAGATCCTCGTGTTGGTGGTTGATGATGCTGACCTCAGGAGATCCTCATGTTGTTGGGGGTTGATGATGCTGACCTCAGGAGATCCTCGTGTTGTTGGTTGATGATGCTGACCTCAGGAGATCCTCGTGTTGTTGGTGGTTGATGATGCTGACCTCAGGAGATCCTCGTGTTGGTGGTTGATGATGCTGACCTCAGGAGATCCTCGTGTTGTTGGTGGTTGATGATGCTGACCTCAGGAGATCCTCGTGTTGTTGGTGGTTTATGATGCTGACCTCAGGAGATCCTCGTGTTGTTGGTGGTTGATGCTGACCTCAGGAGATCCTCGTGTTGTTGGTCGTTGATGCTGACCTCAGGAGATCCTCGTGTTGGTGGTTGATGATGCTGACCTCAGGAGATCCTCATGTTGTTGGGGGTTGATGATGCTGACCTCAGGAGATCCTCGTGTTGGTGGTTGATGATGCTGACCTCAGGAGATCCTCATGTTGTTGGGGGTTGATGATGCTGACCTCAGGAGATCCTCGTGTTGTTGGTTGATGATGCTGACCTCAGGAGATCCTCGTGTTGTTGGTTGATGATGCTGACCTCAGGAGATCCTCGTGTTGTTGGTGGTTGATGATGCTGACCTCAGGAGATCCTGGTGTTGTTGGTTGATGATGTTGACCTCAGGAGATCCTCGTGTTGTTGGTGGTTGATGATGCTGACCTCAGGAGATCCTCGTGTTGTTGGTGGTTGATGATGCTGACCTCAGGAGATCCTCGTGTTGTTGGTGTGTTGATGATGCTGGACCTCAGGAGATCCTCGTGTTGTTGGTGGTTGATGATGCTGACCTCAGGAGATCCTCGTGTTGGTGGTTGATGATGCTGACCTCAGGAGATCCTCGTGTTGGTGGTTGATGATGCTGACCTCAGGAGATCCTCGTGTTGTTGGTGGTTGATGATGCTGACCTCAGGAGATCCTCGTGTTGTTGGTGGTTGATGATGCTGACCTCAGGAGATCCTCGTGTTGTTGGTGGTTGATGATGCTGACCTCAGGAGATCCTCGTGTTGGTGGTTGATGATGCTGACCTCAGGAGATCCTTGTGTTGGTGGTTGATGATGCTGACCTCAGGAGATCCTCGTGTTGTTGGTGGTTGATGATGCTGACCTCAGGAGATCCTCGTGTTGTTGGTGGTTGATGATGCTGACCTCAGGAGATCCTAGTGTTGTTGGTTGATGATGCTGACCTCAGGAGATCCTCGTGTTGTTGGTGGTTGATGATGCTGACCTCAGGAGATCCTCGTGTTGGTGGTTGATGATGCTGACCTCAGGAGATCCTCGTGTTGGTGGTTGATGATGCTGACCTCAGGAGATCCTCGTGTTGTTGGTGGTTGATGATGCTGACCTCAGGAGATCCTCGTGTTGTTGGTGGTTGATGATGCTGACCTCAGGAGATCCTAGTGTTGTTGGTTGATGATGCTGACCTCAGGAGATCCTTGTGTTGGTGGTTGATGATGCTGACCTCAGGAGATCCTCGTGTTGGTGGTTGATGATGCTGACCTCAGGAGATCCTCGTGTTGGTGGTTGATGATGCTGACCTCAGGAGATCCTCGTGTTGGTGGTTGATGATGCTGACCTCAGGAGATCCTCGTGTTGTTGGTGGTTGATGATGCTGACCTCAGGAGATCCTCGTGTTGTTGGTGGTTGATGATGCTGACCTCAGGAGATCCTCGTGTTGGTGGTTGATGATGCTGACCTCAGGAGATCCTCGTGTTGGTGGTTGATGATGCTGACCTCAGGAGATCCTTGTGTTGTTGGTGGTTAATGATGCTGACCTCAGGAGATCCTCGTGTTGTTGGTGGTTGATGATGCTGACCTCAGGAGATCCTCGTGTTGGTGGTTGATGATGCTGACCTCAGGAGATCCTCGTGTTGGTGGTTGATGATGCTGACCTCAGGAGATCCTCGTGTTGGTGGTTGATGATGCTGACCTCAGGAGATCCTCGTGTTGGTGGTGGTTGATGATGCTGACCTTAGGAGATCCTCGTGTTGTTGGTGGTTGATGATGCTGACCTCAGGAGATCCTCGTGTTGGTGGTTAATGATGCTGACCTCAGGAGATCCTTTGTCAAGAATGTTGCTGCAGCTGTTAACAGACTCGTAGGTGGTTCAAGAGCCGGTTCAGAAGCCACTGAGGGCCTCCAGAGATGAACCTGAGACAGGAAGGCTGGAGGGACTACGAGGGTTTAAGGTTAGCTTTAAATCAATGAACCTGGATGTGAACCAGCTCTGAGGACGAGGACTACAACTGGGCTGAACCGATATAGTTACCGGAGCTGGTGGAGCTCTCTAGGGCCTACCAGTCCTGATAGCTCATTGGCCGTACATGATATCACATATAAGACTTATAGCATTGTCTCCGTCTGCGACAGAGTTCCATGATTTGTTCTGTCTGAGGTCAATTTTCCCCGTTTGTTGACACTCCATTGAAATGCATTGATCATCTCGTACACACTGAGGTCTGCGAGGCAGCAGATCTGAGCTCCAATTGGTTCAGATCATCATTGATGGAGGTTTGTCTGAACCAGCTGACATTAAACGCCCTGCTGCCTCCTCCACGTGTCTGGATGTCATCACCACGTCCCTCCATCTGTCCGAGCTCAGAGGCTGCTGATGGTCCTCATGCTCTCTCTCTTTGTCTCTGCAGAAGTGTCTTCAGACCGATCCCCGAGGAGGAGGAAGCATCTCCGGTGTGGGGGAGTTCGGAGAAGAGTGTCGCCGTCGACAACCCGAACTCGTCTCCGTTTAAAGTGCCGGTGAGTCTGAAAGATCTGCAGCAGACGAATGTAACAACTTCCTCTGCTTTTCACTTCGTAGTCCACATGAATGCTCTGCAGCCAATCATCACACGGCGTCCAGATGGGTTCTGTAGACACTGTAAGCCAATCAGGAAGTGACTTTTATTTCTCTGATTTAACGTCCTTCATCGAGGCCGGTGCTCGCTCTTGAAATCATTGGACACCCCAAGGACTAAAGACTAACACAAGACTAGACCCTACTAAACACCAAAGACTAAAGGACTAACACCCCAAAGACGAAGACTAAAGACTACACCAAAGACTAAAGACTAACACCAAAGACTAAGACTAAAGACCAACACCAAAGGGACTAAGACTAACACCAAAGGACTAAGGACGAAGACTAACCACCAAAGACTAAGGGACTAACACCAAAGGACTAAAGACTAGACACCAAAGACTAAGACTAAAGACTAACACCAAAGACTAAAGACTAACACCAAAGACTAGACTACAGACTAACACCAAAGGACTAAGGACGAAAGACTAACACCAAAGTACTAAAGCCTAACACCAAAGACTAAGACTAAAGACTAAGACCAAAGACTAACGCCAAAGACTAAGACTAAAGACTAACACCAAAGACTAAGACTAAAGACTAACACCAAAGACTAAAGACTAACACCAAAGACTAACACCAAAGACTAAAGATTAACACCAAAGACTAAAGACTAACACCAAAGACTAAAGACTAACACCAAAGACTAAAGACTAACACCAAAGACTAAGACTAAAGACTAACACCAAAGACTAAGACTAAAGACTAACACCAAAGACTAAGACTAACACCAAAGACTAAAGACTAACACCAAAGACTAAAGACTTACACCAAAGACTAAAGACTTACACCAAAGACTAAAGACTAACACTAAAGACTAAAGACTAACACCAAAGACTAAGACTAAAGACTAACACCAAAGACTAAGACTAAAGACTAAGACCAAAGACTAAGACCAAAGACTAACACCAAAGACTAACACCAAAGACTAAGACTAAAGACTAACACCAAAGACTAAGACCAAAGACTAACACCAAAGACTAAAGATTAACACCAAAGACTAAAGATTAACACCAAAGACTAAAGACTAACACCAAAGACTAAAGACTAACACCAAAGACTAAAGACTAACACCAAAGACTAAGACTAAAGACTAACACCAAAGACTAAAGACTAACACCAAAGACTAAGACTAAAGACTAACACCAAAGACTAAGACTAAAGACTAACACCAAAGACTAAAGACTAACGCCAAAGACTAAGACTAACACCAAAGACTAAAGACTAACACCAAAGACTAAGACTAAAGACTAACACCAAAGACTAAGACCAAAGACTAACACCAAAGACTAAGACTAAAGACTAACACCAAAGACTAAGACTAAAGACTAACACCAAAGACTAAAGACTAACACCAAAGACTAAGACTAAAGACTAACACCAAAGACTAAAGACTAACACCAAAGACTAAGACTAAAGACTAACACCAAAGACTAAAGACTAACACCAAAGACTAACACCAAAGACTAACACCAAAGACTAACACCAAAGACTAAGACTAAAGACTAACACCAAAGACTAAGACTAAACACCAGTGAACTGAAGCAGACTCATCATGTAACCTGATTAACACATGATCGGAGAGCTGTAACTGTACCTGACTGATTACTGCAGGTAATCAGATTACTCTGTGGAAAATATCAATAACAACGAGCCGACAGACAGATGAAGCTCGTCTGTGCTGCTGAAGACGTTTCATCTCCAGCTGTCACCAATCCAAATGGGCCAGAACAAACAGGAGCGTGAGCGCACGAGCATGGGCGCACGAGCGTGGGCGCACGAGCGTGGGCGCATGAGCGTGGGCGCACGAGCGTGGGCGCACGAGCGTGGGCGCACAAGCGTGGGCGCACAAGCGTGAGCGCCGAGCGTGGGCGCCGAGCGTGGGCGAGCTCTTAGCTGAGAGTTGTTTACTGAAATAGTTTTTACTCTTAGTTTTGAATCCACATTTACAGAAGTGACCGGGCCAGCAGCTGTCTCCTGACCCTCCTCTTCCTGTCTCCTGACCCTCCTCTTCCTGTCTCCTGACCCTCCTCTTCCTGTGTCCTGACCCTCCTCTTCCTGTCTCCTGACCCTCCTCTTCCTGTGTCCTGACCCTCCTCTTCCTGTCTCCTGACCCTCCTCTTCCTGTCTCCTGACCCTCCTCTTCCTGTCTCCTGACCCTCCTCTTCCTGTGTCCTGACCCTCCTCTTCCTGTCTCCTGACCCTCCTCTTCCTGTCTCCTGACCCTCCTCTTCCTGTCACCTGACCCTCCTCTTCCTGTTCCAGGGCTTCTTCAGTAAACGTCTCAAAGGTTCCATCAAGAGGACGAAGAGTCAGACCAAACTGGACCGGAACACCAGCTTCAGACTGCCGTTGCTGCGACCCGCTGAGCCCGACAGGTAACTGATCCTACAGGTGATCAGCATCCAATCAGTGTGAGGCGTTCAGGGACACGTTCACTGCTCGTTCAGCTGGAAGCTGTTTCTGACGCTTCATTTCCTGTTCTGGTACTGCTCACTCTGTCTCCAGGAGGCTGTGGGTTCTCCTCCATCTCCTCCCTCCATTAACACAGACAGACAGGCAGACGGAAACTGTGTAGGTCCACCAAGAGAGCCTCCACCTGTCTGTCTGACTCACCTGTCTGTCTGACTCACCTGTCTGTCTGACGCTGCCCTGGTCACATGATCGATCAGACCAATCAGCGTGTTTCAGTTTTTCCTGTCCAGATGTGACGAGCAGCTTTAGACGGACTGAACATCAGCCAGCTGCACCAGATAATGCTACACACACACACACTCACACACACACACACATTCACACACTCACACACACACTCTCTCACACACACACTCACACACACTCTCTCACACACACACACACACACACATTCACACACACACACACACACACTCACACATTCACACACACACACACACACACTCACACATTCACACACACACATTCACACACACTCTCTCACACACACACAGCCTCTCTCTCAGTCAGCTCTCAGCTCCTGATGGACGGGTCGTCTTCTCTCCTCCGCAGAGCTCGAAAAGCTCAGATCACTAAAACTCTGAGGTTCAGGTAGGACCGGTTCTGTTTATGTTCTGGATCTGGTTCTGATCCGGTTTATTGGACCTCTGCTCTGGTTTGCTAACTTCAGTCCTGGTGGGTCTGCTGTGCAGAGGTTTGATCCTGTTTGGAGCTTTAGGGAGGTCCAGCTCATGTGGACTGGGCTGAGGTCAGGACTGTTAGTTTGCGGTTCTGGTTCTGGTTCATCAGATGATGGTGATCATACGAACGTTAACAGTACGTTTACAGATCAAACACTGATCAGTAGCAGCACAGCTAATGCTAAAGCTAATATAACGACTGAGTTTACCATTCAGAACTTTGGTGTGTTGTGTGTGTGTGTGAGTGTGTGAGAGATGTGTGTGTGTGTGTGTGTGTGAGTGGTGTGTGAGGAGGAGAGTGTGTGTGTGTGTGTGTGGTGTGGTGAGTGTGTGAGAGAGAGTGTGTGTGTGTGTGTGTGTGTGAGTGTGTGAGAGAGAGTGTGTGTGTGTGTGTGTGTGTGTGTGAGTGTGTGAGAGAGAGTGTGTGTGTGTGTGTGTGTGTGTGTGAGTGTGTGAGAGAGAGTGTGTGTGTGTGTGTGTGTGTGAGTGTGTGTGTGAGAGAGAGTGTGAGAGAGAGTGTGTGTGTGTGTGTGTGTGGTCTGTGTGCAGTAAGTGCTTCCTCTTCCTCTGACAGCAGAGTGGATCAGGTTTCCATCATAATGCAGAGAGCAGCACACACAACACACACACACACACACACACACACACACAGTGTGTTCAGTTGATGGAGCGTTGCAGCTCCAGGTCACATGATCAGACAGGTGTGAGCAAATCTACTTGTTCAGTCACATGACATTTCATCACCTTTGGCCTGTCGTACCTGCAGCAGACCTCACCTGTGTTGTCACTTCCTCTGACCGGTTCTGACCGGTTCTGACCGGTTCTGATGGTGCTTTCAGCTGACTAACGTTAGCTCGTCTGTCTTGTTGTTGACTGTCAGCTGATACATGCCAGCGCTGCTGGTTAACATTAGCTCGATGCTCCTGTTCTGGCACGACACACGACATGAGGACAGTGTTTTATTTTGAAAAGTAACAGGAAGTGTTTAAGTTTAATTGCTGGATCTGATTGGTTGATGGTGATGATGTCACATCACCAGTGTTGATCTCAGGACAGTAATCCGTGTTTACGTAACTCATCTGACCCAGCTGGAGGATTACACACACACACACACGCACACACACACACACACATACACACACACACACACGCACACACACACACACACATACACACACACACCACACACACACACACACACACACGCACACACACACACACATACACACACACACACACACAGTGGATTAAAGTTGAATCTTGTTTTGAACAATCAGCTGATGACTGTCAGGACGTCATGTGTCTGTCAGCTGATTTCTGCTCCCTGACCTTTATTTTGAAAGTCTGTTGCCTCCTGAGACGCTCGTGTTAAACACGCCGCGTCACGCCATCGCCGCGTCACGCCTCGCCGCGTCACGCCTCGCTGCCTAGCGCCTGCTCTCCCAGCAGAGGGTTGTTACTATGGGAACGCTCCCAGAGGCCCGACGCCATTGGCCTTCCCCAGACCTTGTTTACTGCCAGCTGGACCACGGGAAGCTTCATAAAGGCGGCAGCGGCGTTCTCGGAGGCGTTGGCTGAGCTGCTCCTGTCTGTGGCGGGGTCGAGGTGGGAGGACAGCGGGAGCGGGGGGGGAGTGGACGGATGCTCTGGGGGACTCTCACCTGGCTCTGTGGTTGTCTTTCGTAGGTGTTCACTAGCTTCATGTTTGACAGGTGGAGGTTTTAATCTTGTGGCAGTCGTCATGGTATCTGAAAGCTCTCAGCGGCGCCCCCTGGCAGCTGTCCTTTAACTTCCTGTTTGTCCTCCAGGTCCCGCGCGCTCCCCAAGCTAAAGGAGTCGACCTCCCATGAGTCTCTGCTGAGCCCGGGCAGCGCGGTGGAGGCTCTGGACCTGAGCATGGAGGAGGAACGTATTCGTCAAGACCTCTGCACAGCAGCATTCTGGGGACAGGAGTTCTGCTTCGAGGTCAGTTCAACATGACGACCACTCTTTATACTATACTGACGCTGGTCTCATGGTGACCTCTCCTCTCACCTGACAGGTGACGTACTCAGGAGGCAGCAAATGTTTCAGCTGCACGTCAGCCTCCGAGAGAGACAAGTGGATGGAGAACCTGAGGAGGACGATTCAGCCCAACAAGGTGAGACAGGCAGGCAGGAAGACAGACAGAGAGACAGACAGGAAGACAGAGAGACAGACAGGCAGGAAGACAGAGAGACAAGTGGATGGAGAACCTGAGGAGGACAATTCAGCCCAACAAGGTGAGACAGGCAGGCAGGAAGACAGACAGGCAGAGAGAGAGACAGACAGGAAGACAGAGAGACAGACAGGCAGGAAGACAGAGAGAGAGACAGACAGGCAGAGAGAGAGACAGACAGAGAGACAGACAGGCAGAGAGAGAGACAGACAGAGAGACAGACAGGCAGGAAGACAGAGAGACAAGTGGATGGAGAACCTGAGGAGGATGATTCAGCCCAACAAGGTGAGACAGGCAGGCAGGAAGACAGACAGGCAGAGAGAGAGACAGACAGGAAGACAGAGAGACAGACAGGCAGGAAGACAGAGAGACAAGTGGATGGAGAACCTGAGGAGGACGATTCAGCCCAACAAGGTGAGACAGGCAGGCAGGAAGACAGACAGAGAGACAGACAGGCAGAGAGAGAGACAGACAGAGAGACAGACAGACAGGAAGACAGAGAGACAAGGTGGATGGAGAACCTGAGGAGGATGATTCAGCCCAACAAGGTGAGACAGGCAGGCAGGAGACAGACAGGCGAGGAGAGAGACAGACAGGAAGACAGAGAGACAGACAGGCAGGAAGACAGAGAGACAAGTGGATGGAGAACCTGAGGAGGACAATTCAGCCCAACAAGGTGAGACAGGCAGGCAGGAAGACAGACAGAGAGACAGACAGGCAGAGAGAGAGACAGACAGAGAGACAGACAGGCAGGAAGACAGAGAGACAAGTGGATGGAGAACCTGAGGAGGACGATTCAGCCCAACAAGGTGAGACAGGCAGGCAGGAAGACAGACAGAGAGACAGACAGACAGAGAGACAGACAGGCAGGCAGACAGAGAGACAGACAGGAAGACAGAGAGACAGACAGGCAGGAAGACAGAGAGACAGACAGAGAGGCAGAGAGACAGACAGAGAGGCAGACAGAGAGAGAAACTGACAGACAGAGAGTCTGTTTGTTTGTTTCCAGGACAACTGTCGGCGGGCGGAGAACCTGCTGCGCCTGTGGATCATCGAAGCCAAAGATCTGCCGCCAAAGAAGAAATATTTCTGCGAGCTGTGTCTGGACGACGTCCTGTACGCCCGGACCACCAGCACGACTCGCCACGAGCAGCCTGTTTCGGGGGCGAGTACTTCGACTTCTCGGGGCCATGCCCGCCATGCTACAGGCATCAACAGTGCACATCTACCAGCGACGTGACAAGACAGAAGAAGAAGGACAAGAACAACTACGTGGGCCTGGTCAACATTCCCGGTGGCGGGCGTGACGGGCCGGCAGTTTCGTGAGAAAGTGGTACCCCGGTCAGCACAGCCCACCACCAGCTAAGGCCAAAGTGAGGCGGTGCCCGTCCATCCGCATTCAAGTCGCGCTTCCAGACCATCTGCCATCCTGCCATGGAGCAGTACAATGAGTTCGCCGAGTTCGTCACCAACAACTACACCATGCTGTGCTCGGTGCTGGAGCCCGTCATCAGCGTCAAGAACAAGGAGGAGATGGCCTGCGCGCTCGTCCACATCCTGCAGAGCACCGGGAGGGCAAAGGTCAGGGCTCGGCCAATCACGGACCTGCTCCTCTCTGCGCCACCTGTGAGCTTAGCATAACTTCTCTTCCTCTTCCTGTTAGGACTTCCTGACAGACCTGGTGATGTCAGAGGTCGATCGCTGTGCCGACCACGATGTGCTGATCTTCAGAGAGAACACGCTCGCTACCAAAGCCATCGAGGAGTACCTGAAGCTGGTGGGACAGAAGTACCTGCATGACGCGCTCGGTGAGTGTCTCACACACACACACACACACACACACTGTCACTTCCTGTTTTCACTGTCAGCAGCTTGTCGTCTTTATTCTGCTGAGTCATCGTCATGTTCAATGAACTCAGAAACTGAATGTGACAGAACCAGAACTGACCCGACAGACCTGCTGTCATCTCGAACATCAGTCAGACTGTGAAGAACGCCTCTGATCTATTTATAGTTATTTATTATTAGTTATTATATTTATAGTTATATATTTATAGTTATTATATTACAGTTATTATATTTACAGTTATATATTATAGTTATTATATTTATAGTTATTATATTACAGTTATTATATTTATAGTTATTATATTTACAGTTATTATATTTATAGTTATTATATTTTATAGTTATTATATTTACAGTTATTATATTTATAGTTATTATATTTACAGTTATTAGATTTACAGTTTATTATATTTATAGTTATTTATATTTACAGTTATTATATTTACAGTATTATATTTATAGTTATTATATTTACAGTTATTATATTTATAGTTATTATATTTACAGTTATTATATTTACAGTTATTATATTTACAGTTATTATATTTATATTATTATATTTACAGTTATTATATTTATAGTTATTATATTTACAGTTATTATATTTACAGTTATTATATTTATAGTTATTATATTTACAGTTATTTATATTTACAGTATTATATTTATAGTTATTATATTACGTTATTATATTTACAGTTATTATATTTATAGTTATTAATTTTACAGTTATATATTTACGTTATTATATTAAAGTTATTATATTTACAGTTATTATATTTATAGTTATATATTTACAGTTATTATATTTACAGTTATGTATATTTATAGTATTATATTTATAGTTATTATATTTACAGTTATTATATTTACAGTTATTATATTTATAGTTATTATGTTTATGTCTCTCTCACCTGTCTGCCTCTCTCCTGTCTGCCTCTCTCACCTGTCTGCCTCTCTCTCACCTGTCTGCCTCTCTCTCATCTGCCCCTCTCTCTCCTGTCTGCCTCTCACCTGTCTGTCTGCCTCTCTCCTGTCTGCCTCTCTCTCACTTGTCTGCCTCTCACCTGTCTGTCTGCCTCTCTCTCTCCTGTCTGCCTCTCTCTCACCTGTCTGCCTCTCTCTCACCTGTCTGCCTCTCTCTCACCTGTCTGTCTCTCACCTGTCTGTCTGCCTCTCTCTCCTGTCTGCCTCTCTCACCTGTCTGCCTCTCTCTCACCTGTCTGCCTCTCTCTCACCTGTCTGTCTCTCACCTGTCTGCCTCTCTCTCACCTGTCTGCCTCTCACCTGTCTGTCTGCCTCTCACCTGTCTGTCTGCCTCTCTCTCCTGTCTGCCTCTCTCACCTGTCTGTCTCTCACCTGTCTGCCTCTCTCTCACCTGTCTGCCTCTCTCTCACCTGTCTGTCTCTCACCTGTCTGCCTCTCTCTCACCTGTCTGCCTCTCTCTCACCTGTCTGTCTCTCACCTGTCTGCCTCTCCCCTGTCTGTCTGTGTCAGGTGAGTTCATCAAAGCTCTGTATGAGTCGGATGAGAACTGTGAGGTTGATCCGAGTCGATGTTCTGGAGGCGATCTGTCAGAACATCAGAGTAACCTGAAGATGTGCTGCGAGCTGGCCTTCTGCAAGATCATCAACTCGTACTGGTACGACAAGTACACACTGATACTGCAGTACTAATACACAGAGACACATATGGATCATACTTACACAGCAAGTTTGTCCTGAAGCAGCAGAAACCTGATCCTTCCTTCCCTCCTCCCTTCCCTCCTTCCCTCCCTCCTTCCTTCCCCCCTTGCTTCCCTCCCTCCTCCCTTCCCTCCTTCCTTCCCTCCTTGCTTCCCTCCCTCCTTGCTTTCCCCTTTCCTTCCCTCTTTCCTTCCCTCCTTCCCTCCCTCCCTCCTTCCTTCCCTCCTTCCTTCCCTCCTTCCTTCCCTCCCTCCTTCCTTCCCTCCCTCCTTCCTTCCCTCCTTGCTTCCCTCCCTCCTTGCTTTCCCCTTTCCTTCCCCCTTTCCTTCCCTCCTTCCCTCCCTCCTTCCTTCCCTCCTTCCTTCCCTCCTTGCTTCCCTCCCTCCTCCCTTCCCTCCTTCCTTCCCTCCTTGCTTCCCTCCCTCCTTGCTTTCCCCTTTCCTTCCCTCTTTCCTTCCCTCCTTCCCTCCCTCCCTCCTTCCCTCCCTCCTTGCCTCCTTCCCTCCCCCCTCTCTCCTCAGTGTGTTTCCTCGGGAGCTGAAGGAAGTGTTTGCGTCATGGAAGCAGCAGTGTGTCTCTCGTGGACACCAGCAGGACATCAGTAAGCGTCTGATCAGCGCCTCGCTCTTCCTGCGCTTCCTCTGCCCCGCCATCATGTCTCCGTCGCTCTTCAGCCTGATGCAGGAGTATCCCGACGACCGCACGTCACGCACAGCTCACGCTCATCGCCAAAGTCATCCAGAACCTCGCCAACTTCACCAAGTCAGTACCCTGCTGCTCCGTGCCCTCTGCAGGTGTGTGTCACCCTCCTGCTCTGTCTCTAAAAGCGGCTGCTCGTCTGCAGGTTCGGAAACAAAGAGGAGTACATGGCCTTCATGAACGACTTCCTGGAGCACGAGTGGGCGGGCATGATGCGTTTCCTGTCCGAAGATCTCCAACCCCGGAGACTCTGTCCAACACGCCGGGCTTCGAGGGCTAACATATCGACCTCGGCCGCGAGCTGTCCGTGGCTGCACGCTCTGCTGTGGGAGGAGGTCGTCTCTCAGCTCGACAAGGTGTGTGTGTGTGTGCGTGTGCGCGTGTGCGTGTGTGTGTGTGTGTGTGTTTGCGTGTGTGTGTGCGTGCGTGCGTGCGTGTGTCCGTGCGTGCGTGTGTGTGTGTGTGTGTGTGTGTTTGCGTGTGTGTGTGTGTGTGTTTGCGTGTGTGTGTGTGTGTGTTTGCGTGTGTGTGTGCGTGTGTGCGTGTGTGTGTGTGTGTGTGTGTGTGTGTGTGTGTGTGTGTGTGTTTGCGTGTGTGTGTGTGTGTGTTTGCGTGTGTGTGTGTGTGTGTTTGCGTGTGTGTGTTTGCGTGTGTGTGTGCGTGTGTGCGTGTGTGCGTGGTGTGGTTCGTGCGTTGCGTGCGTGCGTGCGTGCGTGGTTGGTGTGTGTGTGTGTGTTGTTAAACGTGATGGATGTAACAGGACTGAACATCAAAGGTCACTTCCTGCTCATTTAACCACATTAACTCTGCTTGGCTGAACTTTCTCAGCATGGCCTCAAACGCCCCCCTCCCCCTCCTCACCCCCCTCCCCCTCCGGCCGTGCTGCGTCTCACCTGTCCTCAACCTGTCCGGCGCTCGGCCTCGGTGTCAGCATGGCTGTGCTGTGTTTGGTTCTGTTCAGGTCAGCATGAAGTTCACTTTGAGTTTGTTTCCATTAAGTTACCCTCATGTTCTTCTCCCCTCCTCCCCCCTCCTCCCCCCCCTCCTCCCCCCTCCTTTTGTTCACTTCCTGTCTGGCCGACTCTCTCTGTTGCCACCATCTTGTTTTCGCTCTCCACCACATCACACACACACGAACACACACGCGGCGACAACAGGGTGAAAAATTCCTTCCTGCAGGCCACCGTGGCGAAGCTCGGCCCGCTGCCGAGGATTCTGGGAGACATCTCTCGCTGTCTGGCGGCGCCGACGCCGGTCCAGCAGCAGCTGCGCCGTTTCCAGGACAACAATTCAATCGCACAACATCAGCGGGAGCCTGTCGTCAGGGTTACAGCGCATCTTTGAGGACCCCACCGACAGGTAACCAATCAGCTGACAGTTACCAGACAGAGCGACAGGATGTGATGTCACAGGATGTAATCAGATTACATCTGAGGCTGTAACTGAGTACGTGTCACTTCCTGCAGCCACAGCGAGGTCCACAGCCTGCAGTCTCCGGGCAGCGACCTAATGGAGGGTTATGTTCGGGGTCAGCGCCCCCTGCTGGCTCAGCAAGCATCCCTCCGCCCACGCCACTTCTCTCCGACCACGAGGAGCGCGACAGCCCGCTGCCCAACGGCGCAGCATCTCTCTGGTCCGACCCCCTGCAGGACACTCATAGCCCAGCAGCAGCCGCCGCCGAACACCGCCGCCGCCCCACGAGGCCGGGCCGCCCCCGCCTCAGCAGGGCGGGTTCCCAGGCCGTCCTCGGACACAGAGCCCCCGCCCCCAGCTCACCCTACCCGCACTCCAACCCTCTCACCCCCGCAGCCGGCACCGCATCACAGCCCAAAGCGGGCCGTCCAGAGACGGTCAGAGCCGCAGAGCGCGCCAGCAACAGGTGAGGCGGGCCGCTCTCCACCGCGTCGCGCATCAGCCAGCAGCGCAGCCTGAGCCGGCTGTCCTTCCAGAACCGCCGTCTACCACCTGAAGTAAACCACTCCCACAGCCCTGTCCACGCGCTCTGCCCACTCGCTGCGGCACGACACTCCAGCTTACGGAGAACCTGAGCACGGAGGAGCTTCGCACAACAGCCACAGCAACTCCGACGACTTGGCAGCCAGTGGGGGTCAAAGGTCGCGCGGCGTCCAACAGCAGCCTGTACGAGCTGGGCAGCAGGCGGAGCACGCAGAGCGAGGAGTGCTCCACGCCGCCCGCCACGCGCTGCCCGACCTGCCTCCGCCCGGCGCCGCTACCGCAGTCGCCGGTCCCCCGTCAGAGGCACGACGACGGGCACCGGCCCACATCGTCAAGGTGGAGCAGCAGAGCAGGGTAGGGGGCGTGGCCATGCGCCGCGCTCTCTCCCTCACAGCTCTTTCACTACGCAGCAGCAGCAGCACCAACACGGAGCCCACGCCCACCGCCGCCCACGCCACCCGACAGTCCCTCCTGCTCCGTGGAGAACGTGGCTCCGCCCACAAGAAGCGCTGCCAAAACCAGTACAGCAGGTAGCATGTGACAGGAAGTGAAACGTGGCGCCGCTGTTGGTCATGTGACTGCAGGTGTGTGATGATGTCATGGTTTTGTGTTCAGGTGGCGTCTCCGGTGGAGGCGTGGCGATGTCACCGGTGGAGAGGACGGCGGCCTGGGTGCTCAACAACGGCCAGTACGAGGAGAAGGAGGAGGAGGGGAGGAGAGAGGAGCAGAGAGGAAGGGCAGGAACACTGAGAATGTATGAACACACCTGGACAGGTAGAAGAGGTCATTTCACCTCCATCAACAGTAAACCTCTCATGTCCTCCTCCTCAGTAGTGAGCTGGAAATCTCCCGGCTGAAGGAGCGTCTGCGGGTGTCTGGTCGGCGTCTCGAGGAGTACGAGCGGCGCCATCCGGCTCAGGAGCAGCAGATGCAGAAAGCTCCTGCTGGAGTACAACAACACACCGTCTGGAGGACAGTGAGGAGCGACTGAGGAGGCAGCAGGAGGAGAAGGGACAGCCAGATGAAGAGCATCATCTGCAGGTACCGACAAGCTCACCACCGTCTGAGCTACAAACACGGGGCAGAGAAAACCAACGCAACCCACACACTGACCAGATTACTGACTGTGTGTGTGTGTGTGTGTGTGTGTGTGGTGTGCAGGCTGATGGCGGTGGAGGAGGAGTTGAAGAGGGATCACGCAGAGATGCAGGCGTGATTGAAGCCAACAGAAGAATCATCGACGCTCAGGTACACACACACACACACACAACTGTTAATGAAGCATGAGCAGAATCAATCTTATTTGTAAATTAATGTAAATAAGTGTTTTTCAAAATAAAAGCTGCCTGACAAACATTTTTAATAATGATGATACATAAATTAATGATGATGATAAAGGTCTTAAATAACGACGTTCTGAGTGAATAATTACTGAGTTGGAGTAACGACAGCAGCTCTCAGGTCAAACGTTTGATGGTCGTCTCATCGTCTCTTCACTGATTTCAGGTCAGTAATGGAGGTCAAATTAACCAATCAGGCAAGTAGTGACTGAAGCCCCGCCCCCTCACGCTGTTTAAAAAAACGGAGCAGCAGCACACCTGATCGGCCAATCACAGAGCAGACAGTTTGATGAGCAGATATCTGGTCCTCTGCTGCTCTCCTGCTGTTTTGGTGTGTTGAGCTCTGAGCTGGTTTTATTTCTGTTTGGCTGACTCCCCCCCCAGTCCACCTGTCCTCACCTGAGATGAGAGAGCTGTCACCTGCTCAGGTGTTTCAGATCAGACTTCAGCAGAGCTTCGTTTATTTCATTATTTATAAATTGATTTGATTATTTTCTAGTTTTCAGTATTTTGGCTGCTTTTGTTTTTTTCGGCTGCTGCCTTCAAACGTTCTCTGAATGTTCTCTGAATGTTCTCTGGATGTTCTCTGGACATTCTCTGAATGTTCTCTGAATGTTCTCTAGACGTTCTCTGAATGTTCTCTGGACGTTCTCCGAATGTTCTCTGGACGTTCTCCGAACGATCTCTGGATGTTCTCTTGACGTTCTCTGGATGTTCTCTGGACGTTCTCTGAATGTTCTCTGGACGTTCTCCGAATGTTCTCTGGACGTTCTCCGAACGTTCTCTGGATGTTCTCTTGACGTTCTCTGGATGTTCTCTGGAACGTTCTCTCTTGAATGTTCTTCTGGACGTTCGCTGAATGTTCTCTGGACGTTCTCTGGATGTTCTCTTGATGTTCCTCTGGACATTCTCTTGGATGTTCTCTTGACGTTCTCTGAATGTTCTCTGGACGTTCTCTGAATGTTCTCTGGACGTTCTCTCAATGTTCTCTGGACGTTCTCTCAATGTTCTCTGGACGTTGTCTGGACGTTCTCTGAATGTTCTCTGAATGTTCTCTGGACGTTTCTCTCAATGTTCTCTGGACGTTCTCTCAATGTTCTCTGGACGTTCTCTCAATGTTCTCTGGACGTTGTCTGGACGTTCTCTGAATGTTCTCTGGACGTTCTCTGAATGTTCTCCTGGACGTTCTCTTGATGTTCTCTGAATGTTCTCTGGACGTTCTCTTGACGTTCTCTGGACGTTCTCTGAATGTTCTCTGGACGTTCTCTTGATGTTCTCTGAATGTTCTCTGGACGTTCTCTGGACGTTCTCTTGATGTTCTCTGAATGTTAGCTGGACGTTCCGTCTGAATGTTCTCTGGACGTTCTCTTGATGTTTCTCTGGACGTTTCTCTTTGATGTTCTCTGAATGTTCTCTGGACAGTTCTCTGGACGTTCTCTTGATGTTCTCTGGCGTTCTTTTGATGTTCTCTGAATGTTCTCTGGACGTTCTCTTGATGTTCTCTGAATGTTCTCTGGACGTTCTCTGGACGTTCTCTCTGGATGTCTCTCTGGACTCGTGCGATGAACTTTTTGACCTGTCAGTCATTTGCTCATCACATCCTGTTTATTTTGTAGCTCCAGTCTGACTTCCTGTCCCCCCCTCTCTCTGTCTCTGTCCAATCAGGGAGAAGCGGATTGGCTCCCTGACGCGGCGAACTCGCGGCTGATGGCGGCGCTGTCGCAGGTGAAGGAGCGCTACAGCACGCCCAACCTCCGCAACGGCCTGTCACCCACCAACCCCACCAAACTGTCCATCACTGAGAACGGAGAGTTCAAGAACAGCAGCTGCTGATTGGCTTAGCAGGACACAAGAGGCGGGGCTTAAACTGTTCAACCCCGCCCACCCAAACCCCCCGCCCACCCCCCCAGCTGCAGTTTAACGAGTTTAACGAGAATCTTTAGGAGTGTAAATACTGAAGGTTTGATGACCCATGTACAGTGTGTGTGTGTGTGTGTGTGTGTTACAGAAGCACAGTGAGAGGAAACAAACCAAAAGAAACTAAAACGCACTCGACTTTTCTAAACGACTTTTTTATTGTTTTTATTTGAATTTTCTGTTTTTGTTGATTTGAATCTTTTTTTTTTTTTTTTACTAATTTTTTTTTTGTTTTAATTTATTTTCACGTCGTCTCCGCGTCGTCGTCGATCTACTGAACAGACTCTGTCAGGGTCAAAGGTCGCCTGTCTGCTGTCATGTTGAATAAAAAGCTGCCTGAAAGTCTGACTCCGCCTCTTTTCTGCCGTCACCATGGAAACCGTTAATGTTATTGTTATTATTATTGTTGTTGTTGTTATAATTAGTGCTGTGTGAATCATCAGGATGAAACTGGAGATCTGAACATTATGTAACTTTAACAGTGGCGACTAGTGGATAAAAACTGGTACTGCAGTCACTGGAGACTCACAAAGACTGAAGACAGACTGAGACTCACAAATTCAACATTAGTCTCAGTCTGTCCTCAGTCTGTCTTCAGTCTCAGTCTGTCTTCAGTCTCAGTCTGTCTTCAGTCTTCTGTCTTCAGTCTCAGTCTGTCTTCAGTCTCAGTCTTTAGTCTTCAGTCTCAGTCTTCTGTCTTCAGTCTCAGTCTTCTGTCTTCAGTCTCAGTCTGTCTTCAGTCTCAGTCAGTCTTCAGTCTCAGTCAGTCTTCAGTCTCAGTCTTTAGTCTTCAGTCTCAGTCTTCTGTCTTCAGTCTCAGTCTTCTGTCTTCAGTCTTCAGTCTCAGTCAGTCTTCAGTCTCAGTCAGTCTTCAGTCTCAGTCTGTCTTCAGTCTCAGTCTTCTGTCTTCAGTCTCAGTCTTCAGTCTCAGTCTGTCTTCAGTCTCAGTCTTCTGTCTTCAGTCTCAGTCTGTCTTCAGTCTCAGTCTTCTGTCTTCAGTCTCAGTCTGTCTTCAGTCTCAGTCTGTCTTCAGTCTCTGTCTTCAGTCTCAGTCTGTCTTCAGTCTCAGTCTTCTGTCTTCAGTCTCAGTCTGTCTTCAGTCTCAGTCTTCTGTCTTCAGTCTCAGTCTGTCTTCAGTCTCAGTCTGTCTTCAGTCTCAGTCTGTCTTCAGTCTCAGTCTTCATGATTGAACGTTAACATTTTAAATGAAGGATCCATTCCATTCAGGTCAAACGGAGCCGGGCTGCTGCTCTAAATGGAAACCGACCTTTATTGTGAAAAAGGTGTGATGTCACATTTTGGTCACCTGAACGTGTCAGTGACGTCACGAATGACGGACAGTCAGCTGATCAGTGTTTAAATATTCCAGTAAAAACAGGTCAGGTGAAAGGAAATGGACATTGACTTCCTCTTGTCCAAATATGGTCACTTCTGGGCTTTAAAAACAGCACCGGACACACACACACACACACACACACACACACTCACGTGTGTGAGTGAGACGCAAAGATAACAACACACTAATTTTTAAGAGTGCATCACAGTTTACAATCAAAAGAACAAAAAGCAGAAACATGATTCATTTACAGAAACTACATGATACAACAAAAAGTGTCACACACACACTCACACACACACACTGTCTCACACACACACACTCACACACACACACACACTGTCTCACACACACACACACACTCACACACACACACACTGTCTCACACACACACACACACTCACACACACACACTGTCTCACACACACACACACACACACTGTCTCACACACACACTCACACACACACACTGTCTCACACACACACTCACACACACACACACTGTCTCACACACACACACTCACACACACACACTGTCTCACACACACACACACACAGGAAACATGAATAAATGTACAAACCGTCTCACAGATCTGTACATTCACAGAGAGAACAGGAAATGAACAGACGTGTCAGTGTGTACATGTATGAACATAAATGTGTGTGTGTTCATAGGTGTGTATCTTTTGTGTTGTTTCTTTTTTGTAAACACATTCACGACATCCTAAAGTGAGAAACATTCATGCCTGAACTGAACGAAGCATGCAGAGCTAACGGGGGCTAACGGGAGCTAACGGGGGCTAACGGGAGCTAACGGGGGCTAACGGGGGCTAACGGGGGCTAACGGGAGCTAACGGGGGCTAACGGGAGCTAACGGGGGCTAACGGGAGCTAACGGGAGCTAACGGGAGCTAACGGGGGCTAACGGGAGCACAGGAAGAAGAAAAAGAAAACAACCTCATCGACACAACAACGCTCTGCTGAGGGTTCGATTTTACAAACAATCACTATTCATGATCTTGATATAAAACAGGAGCCTGAAGCGTCAGTGCTGTTGCCATGGTTACCTGCAGGTTAATATAGCACAGAGGTTAAACTGTTGACCTGAACTATGATCGACGTGTCACTATGTACAGTCTGAGCTGTCGCAGAGGACGACGGGCCTCACGTAAGAGGAGACAGGAAGACATTTCATCACGTCATCGGAGTCGCTTCACAGTGTGCAGTTCAAAGACCATTTATGTCACTGTCTGAAACAAAGTTTACGAGATGTTCCTAAATGCAGATAAATTCAGTACGCAAGAAACTGGATCAGATTTTATGGAGAAAATGTTTCCTGGTTTTCCCTCTGATGTCCTCCGGCTGCTCCGCCTCAACTCTCTGTGATTTACAGAGTTTATGATGGACAGTGAAGTAAACTGTAGCTGCTGTTAGCTCATGTTAGCTCAGTCTGTTAGCTGCTGTTAGCTCATGTTACAGGTGAGAACAGGAGCTGGGCGAGTGAGCAGTGTAACCAGGCTCAGCAGCTTCTATGGACATGATGGCAGAGGAGCAGAGAGAGTGAAGAGGACGCTGACGGAGAGAGTGAGCGAGCAAGAAGCCGCCGGACAAGAGTAAATCTGGGACTGACTTTTAGTGGTTGGTGAGAGCTTGGTGAAATAAAAGGCTGAAAGACAGACGCCGAGCTGGCTGACTGCTGCTGGACTAGTCAGTAAGATTAGCTGCTGCTGGGTCTTGTTGGCTGTTTTTGGTCAGACACACTCGAACGCGTCGTCGTTCTTGCGTGAGGCCCGTCAGTCGTCTGTTAGCGAACACCACCCTGATACAGAAGAGTCTGCCATCGGTACATTGAGCATGCCCGGCTGTGTGTCATGCACCTCAAACTTTAATAAAGACAGATAACAAACAGATTGAGAAAATACATCAATGACACCTCTGCAGCCTCCATCACCTCCATCCACCTGCACCCACCCCCACCACCCAATGGTAAAGTCACATGACAGACAGAAGCAGGGACACTAATGCTCCTGTTGGAAAGCGACAGCTCAAAGAAGAGATTATGTTTGACAGAAGACAGAGAAGGAAGTTTAAGTTTTCTTTGGGGGGTGGAGGTTATATAGATGATGGTGGTTGTAGTTGCCCCCCCCCCGGCTCTTCTCTCCTCTCGGCAGGTTGTTGTTTCTATCCCGAGGCGTTGATGTACAGCTGACTCTGCAGGATGTAGTCGATGACCGGCTGACTCAGGTAATCCACAACATGGCCGTCACCGTGCTGCAGGGCCAGTCTGACGGGGAGGAAACACACCTGTTAGGACTTCCTGTCTCATGAACTCTACTTCCTGTTTCAGGTGACCGTTGAACAAGTTGTTTTGTGCTAGGCTAGCAGTTTGCCCCTACTTCCAGTCTTTGTGCTAAGCTAGGCTAAAGGCCTATCTTTGTATTGGACAGATAAACCAGCAGCTCTGGTCTAAAAATATCCGATGGTGCAAAGTTACGTCCTCACCTGCTCTTGGTTGAGCTGACGATGGACATCGGGTGAGTCATGGCATCTTTCACCACGGTGATGTTGTCCTGAAATAAAGAACAGAGATGAAACACTGAAGCGTTTCTCTGACGACAGTTTCAGTGTTCCACATGATGTTGTTGCTCTGACCTTGTACTTGCGGAGGATGGAGGAGTGATTCATGATCCTCTCTGTGTCAGCTCCATCACGAGGAACCACCACGATCCCAAAATCCCCGACGATCACCTCCATCTGAAAGCACAGACAGACGACCTTCAGACGCTGCTCAGGGTACGATACCCAAAAGTCTGACGGTGATGGACTGAATTAAAGGCTGCGTCATCTGTGGAGCTGCTCACTGAGCTAAAGTTCTGTGTTCAGGTCAAAATCAGCACGTCAGGCTGACCTTCGAGAACCTTTGAGTCCCATGTGAGTTGTCTTCACTGACATGTTGCCAGCTAGCTGGAATGTTAGCAGTTAGCTCATCAGCTGGCCAGCTGAAGTTAGCTAGCTAACGCTGAAGCTCCATCAGTTCTGAATGAAACATTGTCTCCTGCTAACAGCTAGCATTCATGTTAGCATGATGGTTTGCTTGTTAGCAGAGTAACACTGCATGCTTGTAATGTTTCCTTTGTCAACAACATCGGAATGACCGTCCGGTTATTACGACAGAGTTCAGAGGAAAGGCCTGATGACGTGAACACAGAGTGAGTCCTCACCTCACGTTACTCGCTCCAGTTTACTTGTGATATTACGGTAAATATAACGTTACCGGTAAACACGGTAAATATGTAAATGAATAAATATGAACTCCATCATGGAGGTTTGCATAAATACTTTGTCACATCGTCAACAAAGACTTTTGAAATGGAGTTTGGTTCACTCAGGGCTACATGCTAACTTGCTGCTAGCTGCTTTGACAGACTGTCCAATCCCCATCAGTTGTTTTGTGTCACCATTGGACTTGAAGTTGTTGTTTGTATGTAATCTAATGGGTGAAAGGTTTTATTCACTCACTGTGTGAACACACCAAAAAGGGGTGGGGCTTTAGGTGGGATTTGGGGCGGGGTTAAATAGTGGATGGGTGGGAGGCAGGGCTACATTGTGCTTACATCACTGTCCTTCCACAGGCCAGGGATGCAGAAGGACTCCAGGAGATCACTGCCACACAGGAGCAAGATGCGTAACTCTACAGACGACAAACAGGCAGGAGGAAAGAGACGTCCTCAGTAAACCAACTCGTTTACTGGACACAAACAGACACAACAGGAAGGAAACTAGAGGACACCGAAGACACCAAAGAGACGACTCACCAATTTCCTCGTATCTCATGGCTTGTTCCCAGGTTAGCATTTTCATCTGACACAGTGAGACAGGAAATGAATGTCAATCAGTGTATCATCAGCGTAAAGGTTTAGTTTGTCAAACAGGTAAGCGTCATTGTGAGAATATAAAATGTGATCATTAAAGTGGACAACAATAATCAGATGAATATTCATCTGACATCTGATTGGCTGCTGCTCCTGTGTTAACAAGACTCCTGTCCACACTTTCCCTCCTTTAATAAAAACGTTTTTGACTTAGCCGACGAAGGTGAAGCGCTCGATGTGAGGGCGCACGCAGCAGATCTTCCCCAAACTCTCGCTGACCTTCCCCCACAGTTTGACTGAGCAGAGGAAGGACAGGTATGGGCAGAAAGATGAAGACAGACAGGTGAAGACAGACAGGTGAGGACAGGTGAGGACAGACAAGTATGGACAGAAAGATGAAGACAGACAGGTGAAGACAGACAGGTGAGGGCAGACAGGTATGGACAGAAAGATGAAGACAGACAGGTGAGGACAGACAGGTGAGGGCAGACAGGTATGGACAGAAAGATGAAGACAGACAGGTGAGGACAGACAGGTGAAGACAGACAGGTGAGGACAGACAAGTGAGGACAGGTGAAGACAGACAGGTGAGGACAGGTGAGGACAGACAGGTGAAGACAGACAGGTGAAGACAGGTGAGGACAGACAAGTGAGGACAGGTGAAGACAGACAGGTGAGAACAGACAGGTGAGGACAGGTGAAGACAGACAGGTGAAGACAGACAGGTGAGGACAGACATGTATGGACAGAAAGATGAAGACAGACAGGTGAAGACAGACAGGTGAAGACAGACAGGTGAGGGCAGACAGGTATGGACAGAAAGATGAAGACAGACAGGTGAGGACAGACAGGTGAAGACAGACAGGTATGGACAGAAAGATGAAGACAGACAGGTGAGGACAGACAGGTGAAGACAGACAGGTGAGGACAGACAAGTGAGGACAGGTGAAGACAGACAGGTGAGGACAGGTGAGGACAGACAGGTGAAGACAGGTGAGGACAGACAAGTGAGGACAGGTGAAGACAGACAGGTGAGAACAGACAGGTGAGGACAGGTGAAGACAGACAGGTGAGGACAGACAGGTGAGGACAGACAGGTGAAGACAGGTGAGGACAGACAGGTGAAGACAGACAGGTGAAGACAGACAGGTGAGGACAGACATGTATGGACAGAAAGATGAAGACAGACAGGTGAAGACAGACAGGTGAGGACAGACAGGTATGGACAGAAAGATGAAGACAGACAGGTGAAGACAGACAGGGATGGACAGAAAGATGAAGACAGACAGGGGAGGACAGACAGGTGAAGACAGACAGGTGAAGACAGACAGGTATGGACAGAAAGATGAAGACAGACAGGTGAGGACAGACAGGTGAAGACAGACAGGTGAAGACAGGTGAGGACAGACAAGTGAGGACAGGTGAAGACAGACAGGTGAGGACAGACAGGTGAGGGCAGACAGGTGAAGACAGACAGGTATGGACAGAAAGATGAAGACAGACAGGTGAGGACAGACAGGTGAAGACAGACAGGTGAAGACAGGTGAGGACAGACAAGTGAGGACAGGTGAAGACAGACAGGTGAGGACAGGTGAAGACAGACAGGTGAAGACAGACAGGTGAAGACAGGTGAGGACAGACAGGTGAGGACAGACAGGTGAAGACAGACAGGTGAAGACAGACAGGTGAGGGCAGACAGGTATGGACAGAAAGATGAAGACAGACAGGTGAGGACAGACAGGTGAAGACAGACAGGTATGGACAGAAAGATGAAGACAGACAGGTGAGGACAGACAGGTGAAGACAGACAGGTGAGGACAGACAAGTGAGGACAGGTGAAGACAGACAGGTGAGGACAGGTGAGGACAGACAGGTGAAGACAGACAGGTGAAGACAGGTGAGGACAGAGAAGTGAGGACAGATGAAGACAGACAGGTGAGAACAGACAGGTGAGGACAGGTGAAGACAGACAGGTGAGGACAGACAGGTGAGGACAGACAGGTGAAGACAGGTGAGGACAGACAGGTGAGGACAGACAGGTGAAGACAGACAGGTGAAGACAGACAGGTGAGGACAGACATGTATGGACAGAAAGATGAAGACAGACAGGTGAGGACAGACAGGTATGGACAGAAAGATGAAGACAGACAGGTGAAGACAGACAGGGATGGACAGAAAGATGAAGACAGACAGGTGAGGACAGACAGGTGAAGACAGACAGGTGAGGACAGACAAGTGAGGACAGGTGAAGACAGACAGGTGAGGACAGACAGGTGAGGACAGACAGGTGAAGACAGACAGGTATGGACAGAAAGATGAAGACAGACAGGTGAGGACAGACAGGTGAAGACAGACAGGTGAAGACAGGTGAGGACAGACAAGTGAGGACAGGTGAAGACAGACAGGTGAGGACAGGTGAAGACAGACAGGTGAAGACAGACAGGTGAAGACAGGTGAGGACAGACAAGTGAGGACAGGTGAGGACAGACAGGTGAGGACAGACAGGTGAAGACAGACAGGTGAAGACAGACAGGTGAGGACAGACAGGTGAGGACAGCACAGATCACATTCATTAACACACAGCGTCAGCTCGTTAAGTATCACTGGTGCTCGTTTAACCTGACAGACTGATGAACATGGAGGCGCGTGACTCACTGGCTGTGGGCTTGTGATTCATGTTGTTGTGGTTCTGGTAGATGGGTGGAGTCTGGTTCTGAGGCTGACCAATCACAGGAGTCGTGGATGGCGTGTTGACGTTGGACAGAATACATCCGGTGACTCTCTGAGGAACAAAAACATCTCCAACACATCAACACACAATAATATGAGGACAGTTTCCATGGTAACAAATACTGTCCAGGTCCGGCTGCTGGGCCCGGTTCTGTTAGCCTTCTAACGGCAGATTCAGTTAGCAGCAGTTATGTCACCTTCATCAGGTCGCGGTGATGCTCCAGCACGCTGCAGGTCGTCTGCCAGGTGTCCTGGTAACACTCCCACGGGTCGACCCTGAACAAACACAGAGCCAACGTTTTATTAACGTTTGAGGTGAACCAATAAACAGAGATGAAGGCTGTCTCACCTGATCCAATCAGAGGACTGCACGGCCAGCTGACACATGGTGAGACGATGTCTGCTCGGCACTAAACCCTGCAGACAAGCAGATCCAGAGTCAGTCCACAGACAGATCCAGAGTCAGTCCACAGACAGATCCAGAGTCAGTCCACAGACAAACATCCAGAGTCAGTCCACAGACAGACATCCAGAGTCAGTCCACAGACAAACATCCAGAGTCAGTCCACAGACAGATCCAGAGTCAGTCCACAGACAGATCCAGAGTCAGTCCACAGACAGATCCAGAGTCAGTCCACAGACAGATCCAGAGTCAGTCCACAGACAGACAGATCCAGAGTCAGTCCACAGACAGACAGATCCAGAGTCAGTCCAGACAGATCCAGAGTCAGTCCACAGACAGACAGATCCAGAGTCAGTCCACAGACAAACATCCAGAGTCAGTCCACAGACAGACAGATCCAGAGTCAGTCCACAGACAGATCCAGAGTCAGTCCACAGACAGACAGATCCAGAGTCAGTCCACAGACAGACAGATCCAGAGTCAGTCCACAGACAGATCCAGAGTCAGTCCACAGACAGACAGATCCAGAGTCAGTCCACAGACAGATCCAGAGTCAGTCCACAGACAGATCCAGAGTCAGTCCACAGACAGACAGATCCAGAGTCAGTCCACAGACAGATCCAGAGTCAGTCCACAGACAGATCCAGAGTCAGTCCACAGACAGACAGATCCAGAGTCAGTCCACAGACAGACAGATCCAGAGTCAGTCCAGACAGATCCAGAGTCAGTCCACAGACAGACAGATCCAGAGTCAGTCCACAGACAAACATCCAGAGTCAGTCCACAGACAGACAGATCCAGAGTCAGTCCACAGACAGATCCAGAGTCAGTCCACAGACAGATCCAGAGTCAGTCCACAGACAGACAGATCCAGAGTCAGTCCACAGACAGACAGATCCAGAGTCAGTCCACAGACAAACATCCAGAGTCAGTCCACAGACAGACAGATCCAGTCAGTCCACAGACAGATCCAGAGTCAGTCCACAGACAGACAGATCCAGAGTCAGTCCACAGACAGACAGATCCAGAGTCAGTCCACAGACAAACATCCAGAGTCAGTCCACAGACAGACAGATCCAGAGTCAGTCCACAGACAAACATCCAGAGTCAGTCCACAGACAGATCCAGAGTCAGTCCACAGACAGACAGATCCAGAGTCAGTCCACAGACAAACACGTGGAGACGATGGGCTCGTGTGTCTGTGATGACAGTCACAGATACTCGAGGTAATAATTATGAGCTCGTTAATAAAGCATCAGCTGCAGGTGGAGCACTGAAGACTTTCTATAACATTTATTAGCACTTACAGGCTTTCCGTACGAGTCGTGCACCGGTGAGATGATTCCTCCGATCACGATGAAGCGACCCGTTTTGTGCAGATACTCTCTGGCTTTCTCTGCAAACACACAAACAGGAAACATGTGAGAGGGACAAAATGTCTGCCGGCTGTCTGCAGCACGTCCACCTGAAGATAAAACATATGTGACAGTCATTAAAGATTCAGCCACTTCCTGACAGCTGCTGGCTCTTATTTTGAAAGGCTCCGTCTGCATTCCCACAAAGCTCAGCGAAAACTACTGAATGGTCTGTTACCATGACGACACTGACACTAACGAACTCTTCCAGCAGGAACTTGATTAATGAGACGTTTTGTTTGACTTGAAGTTTCAGTTTGTTGAATCACATTTTATTCACAGTCACAGAGACTACGTCCAGGTTTTAGACAGTCTGCGGGGACGTCACGGAGACAACGTCCAGGTTTTAGACAGTCTGCGAGGACGTCTCAGAGACTACGTCCAGGTTTTAGACAGTCTGCGGGGACGTCCACAGAGACTACGTCCAGGTTTTAGACAGGCTGCGGGGACGTCACGGAGACTACGTCCAGGTTTAGACAGTCTGCGGGGACGTCACGGAGACTACATCCAGGTTTTAGACAGTCTGTGCGGGGACGTCACGGAGACAACGTCCAGGTTTTAGACAGTCTGCGGGGACGTCACGGAGACAACTCCAGGTTTTAGACAGTCTGCGGGGACGTCACGGAGACTACGTCCAGGTTTTTAGACAGTCTGCTGCGGGGACGTCACAGAGACTACGTCCAGGTTTTAGACAGTCTGCGAGGACGTCTCAGAGACTACGTCCAGGTTTTAGACAGTCTGCGGGGACGTCTCAGAGACTACGTCCAGGTTTTAGACAGTGTCTATGAGGACAGGTGCGCTCTGTTCTCTCTGAGCTCTTCTTATGAAATATGACCTGGTGTTGGTTCAGTCTGCTCTCAGTGTTTCTTTGTGATGAATTCAGGTGAAGATGATGGAGGTGAAGATGATGGAGGTGAAGATGACGGAGGTGAAGATGACCGAGGTGAAGATGACCGAGGTGAAGAGACGGAGGTGAAGAGACGGAGGTGAAGATGATGGAGGTGAAGATGACGGAGGTGAAGATGATGGAGGTGAAGATGACGGAGGTGAAGATGATGGAGGTGAAGATGACCGAGGTGAAGATGACCGAGGTGAAGATGACGGAGGTGAAGATGATGGAGGTGAAGATGACGGAGGTGAAGATGACGGAGGTGAAGATGATGGAGGTGAAGAGACGGAGGTGAAGATGATGGAGGTGAAGATGATGGAGGTGAAGATGACGGAGGTGAAGATGATGGAGGTGAAGATGACCGAGGTGAAGATGACGGAGGTGAAGATGACGGAGGTGAAGATGATGGAGGTGAAGATGACGGAGGTGAAGATGATGGAGGTGAAGATGACGGAGGTGAAGATGACGGAGGTGAAGATGACGGAGGTGAAGATGATGGAGGATGTTAGTGTGTCTGTGTTGCCCTGGAGGACGGCGCAGAGATGGAGGAGCTGCTGGTGTAAATAGGTCATGATGGCTGCTGCTGCATCCTGATGATGTGCGCAGCAAACATTCAGCAAACATCTGAATAACGTTCTTACATTGAAGAGCTAAGGCTTGAAGCTCGGCAGCATGTGATTGACAGTGACATGAACTCTCCCCTCACGCCTGATTGGATGAGTCAGCGATCGCTGGCCTCTCATTGGTCCGCCCAGCTCGGCCATCAGGTCCATCCAAGCTGCTGAGCCCGGCTCACAAACTGAGCTAACAGCAGCTATCAGGATCATGGTGGACCCGCATGTGCAGAGTCCGGTCCGGAACCCCATCACGTGATCACATCTCATGATGACATCATCAGCTGATCAAACGTTCACTTTGTTTTGTTGTGTCGTCACAGCAGCTGGAGTGACGCAGGCAGCAGCACCATCGGTTCTGTGTGAATGGACCGGATCTCTGGAGGATCCGGATCATTTGTGTACTGCGCCACACGCCGCGCGAGGCCTGCGGGGCTTCATCCCGCACCGTTTCCGCGTTGAAACGGGCTCAGGCTGGGTCGGGTCGGTTCCGATGTGTTTACAGTGTGTGGTTCTGGTGGTTTTGCTTGTGTTCGCGTCACATTCTGCCGGATGTGGAGCCGTCGCCCATTTCAGCACCACCCCGCCGGACAGCGACCGGAACCCCCCGAAACGAACCGAGCCGATCCGAGTTAGCCAAACCTCAAGCTCAGCTGTGATCTGATATGTGTGACGTTCCATGTCTTACACACACACACACACACACACACACACACACACACACACACACACTCACACACACACACAGCCTCCATCCTCCACCCTACCGAACATATGGATGTGTCCCTTGGTGATGGGGTTGAAGCTGCCGCAGGACAGCAGGATGACGTGGGTCTTTGTCTCTGTCATGGTTCCTGTCGGTCTTCGTCGTGTTCCGGTCCGATCCGGCCCGGTGCTGTCAGGTTCTGTGTTCCCGGGTCGTCGCTTGTTTGTAGCAGGCAGCCGCTGCAGAGAGAGAGAGGGCGGTGTGTCTGCGGCAGGAAGCGGCGTCAGTCCGTTAAAGAGACACACACACACACACACACACACACACACACACACACACACACACACACACACACCTTCACTGTTTGTTTATTTTTATTATTTGAACTAACTATGATAACACACACATGAGTCACGTGTTCTCATGATGAACACCAACAGACCATCTCAGCTGGGTTCAGGTCATGTGACCAGGTGTGTGCTGGTCTCCATGTAGAACCCTGTAGGACCCTGGCAGACAC
>CM024798.1:816945-916060 GCA_014281875.1 Nibea albiflora | reverse complement strand
TGCCTCCCTTCCTTCCTTCCTTCCTCCCTCCTCCCTCCTCCCTCCAGTTTGACTGGACACATTCTTTTGTTTTACTTCAAGAGAAACAGAACCTTCAACACTTGCACTGACATGTCATGGTAATCCGGGTCTGTGTTCAGGTGTGAATGCACCCACATGACATGGAGCTCGCTGTGTATGGCCACCTTCTTTCAGGGGTGTGAACTTAAGTGTCCTGGACCTCCTACTCAGCAGATAAGTGAGAGTACAGACTCCACCACCAACATCATATTAAAGTGGAAACAGGAAGAAGACACAACAGCTGCATTCACCTGTAATACCAGGTGTGAACGGGGCCTTCACCATGCTCGGTGCATTTGCCACATCTTGACTGCTATCTCAGCATGGACATTCTCAGTTTGGTGGAAGATGAGTGCCACGAGAGGAAAAACAAGACAAAACAGGCCACCAACTAAAGTTTCGACAATCAATTATTCTAGGCAGATCCCACAGAGATCTTCTTTTTCCTCTGGTTCCCTGCGACAGTTTCTCGCTGAGGCGTGTTGGAGGGATAAAAACACAAAGAGAGGATTTCATAAGAAGACTGAGACTTTGGAAGAACACTTGATCTGATGTTCTTTCTTCCCCAGAGTTGTAAAGGAGAAGACAGAGTGATCCAGCAGCAGGAGATGTCAATGCTACTGAAGGAGACACAGTCACACTTAACTGTAATTTCAGACCAGTGACAACAGTCCATCTCTCTTCTGGTACAAACAAGAAGTGAATGACATTCTATTTATATTTTGCGTCGTGATACTTTCAAAAGTGAAAATAATGCTGCTGAGTTCCCGAAAGAAAGATTTAATGCAACAATCCAGGATAAGTCAGTTCCTCTGAAGATCCAGAAGCTTCAGCTGTCTGACTCTGCTGTGTACTACTGTGCTGTGAGGCCCACAGTGACAGGAAACACCAAAACTCTGTACAAAAACCTTTGGAGCAAAGACAAAGAATACTCCATCAACATCCACTAGAGGGAGTCACACACTGTTTAAACTTCAATGGGATGAGATGATACTGATGAACTTGACATGTTGAGAGTTGTTCAACAGATGATAAAGAGGAAGGACCAATGATGTGAAGGCCCAGATCCATCAGAGTATCAATGTTCTTCCTCTCTCTCCTCCCCTCTCACTGCAGACATGAAACACTGGCTGAGAAACATCCTGATTCTGACTCTCTGGCTAGGTAACTCTTTAAACCTACTGATTGTTCTCCTTTAATCAATCATCTTTATTGATTCATCTCTTTCCTCTGCATGTTCTCTTCTTCCCCAGAGTGTAAAGGAGAAGACAGAGTGATCCAGCCAGCAGGAGATGTCAATGCTACTGAAGGAGACACAGTCACACTTAACTGTACATTTCAGACCAGTGACAGAAATGCATATCTCTTCTGGTACAAACAAGAAGTGAATGACATTCCTATTTATATTTTGCGTCGTGATACTTTCAAAAGTGAAGATAATGCTGCTGAGTTACCGAAAGAAAGATTAATGCAACAATCCAGGATAAGTCAGTTCCTCTGAAGATCCAGAAGCTTCAGCTGTCTGACTCTGCTGTGTACTACTGTGCTGTGAGGCCCACAGTGACAGGAAACACCAAAACTCTGTACAAAAACCCTTTGGAGCAAAGACAACAGAATACTCCACAACATCCACTAGAGGGAGTCACACACTGTTAAACTTTAAGGATGGCCACAGAACAAATGCTCATGCCTCACAGTCCTGCTTGGTTCAGTCTGCTGCTTCACTCTGGATCAGCTCCGTCAGTCTCTCTTTGCCCTGCAATGGTCAAATCCCGCCTCTCTGCTTCCAGCTTCATACCTCCTTCAACCACCGACCTCCAGCACTAAATCTGTTCATCACTGCACTGCAGGTACTGCTCTTGTTTCTAGAGGCTGAATTTGACCAGATGGTGGCACGTTCCCAGTAACATTTCTAGTTTCATGCTTCCCCTGAGCCTGTCGCTCCAGCATCCTCTGCACCCAAGCCTCAGCACCAGGTATAAGCCCAATAGTTTTCAAGTTGGGTCCACCTTTGTCTTGGCTCTATGCAGTCTCCTTGGATCTCAGTGGAGACCTCCAGTCCCTGTCTCTGTGCTACAGCTCCATTACTCCCAGTCAGCCATCTTCCTCCAGTATGTTACAGTAAATACCTTCAACTTGGTATCTGACTGCTTGTCTGTCTGCATCTGGGTTTGTGAGTCCTGCAGCCCTCAACATTTATCTTTGTTAAAGCAGTTTTAAGGTTTTCCTCATCATGCAGTGTCAACAGAGAGAAGAGAAAATCCAGATCTAAGAGGAGACGGAGAGATTCAGGAGGAGCTAAGCTGTTACTGAACTATAGAAGAGAGAGGAACTTCCATATTCCAGCAGAGTTCAATACACAAACCACAAACATTACCTTTATTCAACATGCTGTCGCTGCATCATTCTGTGTTTTCTCTCATCTTTCTACTCATTCTAAAAGGTTTGTTAACTTTTACTCATTTGCTTCCAATGTTGTTGAACATGTCGACTTAATTATGGTCAAATTAATTGAGGTATCTCTTCCTTAGGTGTCAGCTGTCAAGAACTCACTGCAGTCAAGGAAGAAGAGTCCAGTTTAGAAGACAGCACTGTTACTCTGTCCTACAGATACCACAAAGCTGCTTCTTACGATGATCATTCTTCTGGTATCGACAATATCCTGGAAAACCTCCAGAGTTCCTCTTCTACATCTCAGGACAAAATGAATCTAGACCAGCAGAGTCTTTGAAATCAGACAAAATTTTCTCAACAAAACTGAGTGACGAAAAGAAACGTGTAGATCTGCAGATCTCCTCTGCTGCAGTGACAGACTCTGCTGTGTACTACTGTGCTGTGAGGCCCACAGTGACAGGAAACACCAAAACTCTGTACAAAAACCTTTGGAGCAAAGACAACAGAATACTCCACAACATCCACTAGAGGGAGTCACACACACTGTTAGATGAAAGCTTTAGAAATGAAACCACTGAAAAATGATGCACTCTGAACGTTTACTGTGACTTAACCAGCACAGTAACTCGCCTGATCAAGTGGTCAAGCATGAAAAAAAGAGCTTTTCACTGCTCATCAAGACACAGAAACAAATCCGATATTCCCCTGAAACCAGAGATCTCAATCACTAAAATCTTTTGCCAAGATGTGCTGTTGTAGTGATGTTAGAAGCAGGAGGAGTTGTGAGTGTGTCTGACTCTGGTAAAGCCCAGAAGACGTTAGGTCCAAGTTCTGTTCATGTCAAGGATCACAAGAGATGTACATAAGACCAGAGAATGGATTGAAGAGGATTTGTCTTCATGAATCCAATCTGAGTCAAGTTTGGATCTTTAGGTCTGGAGATAGTCAAGTCTTCATCTTCAGTCAATTCTCTAGGATAAATTACAAACTGCCCAACCCTGTTTCTTACCTGGTTGTTCTAAATAACAGAATGTGAACAAAATTGTAATATTTTGTTCCTTGTTTTGCTCTGAACCCCCAACAGCCCACTGAAGGAACCCTGCTGGGTTTCCAAAGCCCACTTTGAACACATTACTTCCTGTGTTGTTTCCCCAAAGCTTTACACATCATTGTTTCTCTCCAGATTGATTGTCATTCTCAGAGTTGAAGGTTGATCTAAGAGGGAGACGGAGAGATTCAGGGAGAGCTAAGCTGTTACTGAACTATAGAAGAGAGAGGAACTTCCATATTCAGCAGAGTTCAATACACAAACCACAAACATTACCTTTATTCAACATGCTGTCGCTGCATCATTCTGTGTTTTCTCTCATCTTTCTACTCATTCTAAAAGGTTTGTTAACTTTTACTCATTTACTTCCAATGTTGTTTGAACATGTCGACTTAATTATGGTCAAATTAATTGAGGTATCTCTTCCTTTAGGTGTCAGCTGTCAAGAACTCACTGCAGTCAAGGAAGAAGAGTCCAGTTTAGAAGACAGCACTGTTACTCCTGTCCTACAGATACTCCAGAAAAGCAACTGTTGGTGATTCTTTCTTCTGGTATCGACAATATCCAGGAAAACCTCCAGAGTTCCTCATCTCTCACTTGGGAACAAAAAAATGAAACAAATTCTAGACTGTCTGTTAAGTGAGTGAGGACAAAACCCAAATGTATCTGCAGATCTCCTCTGCTGCAGTGACAGACTCTGCTGTGTACTACTGTGCTGTGAAGCCCACAGTGACAGGAAACACCAAAACTCTGTACAAAAACCTTTGGAGCAAAGACAACAGAATACTCCACAACATCCACTAGAGGGAGTCACACACTGTTAAACTTTAAGGATGGCCACAGAACAAATGCTCATGCCTCACAGTCCTGCTTGGTTCAGTCTGCTGCTTCACTCTGGATCAGCTCCGTCAGTCTCTCTTTGCCCTGCAATGGTCAAATCCCGCCTCTCTGCTTCCAGCTTCATACCTCCTTCAACCACCGACCTCCAGCACTAAATCTGTTCATCACTGCACTGCAGGTACTGCTCTTGTTTCTAGAGGCTGAATTTGACCAGATGGTGGCACGTTCCCAGTAACATTTCTAGTTTCATGCTTCCCCTGAGCCTGTCGCTCCAGCATCCTCTGCACCCAAGCCTCAGCACCAGGTATAAGCCCAATAGTTTTCAAGTTGGGTCCACCTTTGTCTTGGCTCTATGCAGTCTCCTTGGATCTCAGTGGAGACCTCCAGTCCCTGTCTCTGTGCTACAGCTCCATTACTCCCTGTCTGGCATCTTCCTCCAGTATGTTACAGTAAATACCTTCAACTTGGTATCTGACTGCTTGTCTGTCTGCATCTGGGTTTGTGAGTCCTGCAGCCCTCAACATTTATCTTGTTAAAGCAGTTTTAAGGTTTTCCTCATCATGCTAGTGTCAACAGAGAGAAGAGAAAATCCAGATCTAAGAGGAGACGGAGAGATTCAGGGAGGAGCTAAGCTTGTTACTGAACTATAGAAGAGAGAGGAACTTCCATATTCAGCAGAGTTCAATACACAAACCACAAACATTACCTTTATTCAACATGCTGTCGCTGCATCATTCTGTGTTTTTCTCTCATCTTTCTACTCATTATAAAAGGTTTGTTAACTTTTACTCATTTGATTCCAATGTTGTTTGACATGTCGACTAATTATGGTCAAATTAATTGAGGTATCTCTTCCTTTAGGTGTCAGCTGTCAAGAACTCACTGCAGTCAAGGAAGAAGAGTCCAGTTTAGAAGACAGCACTGTTACTCTGTCCTACAGATACTCCAGAAAAGCAACTGGTGGTGATTTTTTCTTCTGGTATCGACAATATCCAGGAAACCTCCCAGAGTTCCTCATCTCTCACTCAGGAACAACAAATGAAACAAATTCTAGACTGTCTGTTAAAGTGAGTGAGGACAAAACCCAAATGTATCTGCCAGATCTCCTCTGCTGCAGTGACAGACTCTGCTGTGTACTACTGTGCTCTGCAGCCCACAGTGGACAGGAAACACCAAAACTCTGTACAAAACACAAGCTGACACCTGACAAGCTGCTGGAAGCCTTTTTTCCACACTGTTGTACTGAACTTTTGACCTCCACTAGAGGGCGACATTATCAAGTAGGCGGTGCACTACTTCTGCACTGTGTTCAACCATTGTGTCAATAATAAGTGCTGCTGTGAAGAGAACAATTCTCACACTGAATGTTGAACATCAGCTAGTTTCTCCTGTTGATTTAACCTTGTTGTAGAGATGGAACATTGGCTGTGGATTATTCTTGCTGCTCTTTTCTTTGGTAAGATAGAAACAACAACATGTTTTGGATTCTTTTCTAAAGATTGATGGAAACTGGAGTTCAGAGCAGAAATCTCTCAACAGTTGAGCTGTTTCTGTCCACAGAGTAACACTGTACACTTGATATTTGACACTGTCTTCTCCTCTCAGCCTCATCAACAATGTTCGTCTAATGGCTTCATTTTCTCCACTTTGTCCAGGACTAACAGCTGGAGACACAATCTCTCCTGAAAGAGATGAAGTCAGAGGAACAGAAGGACAATCTGTCACACTCACATGTGAATATCAGTCAGATGATGATGATCCAGTCCTTCACTGGTACAAACATCAATCTGACCTTCATGCACCTCAGTTTATACTCTATAAAGGAGTAAAGACTGGCAAATATATTCCTGACGAAATAAAATATGGATCCAAAACATCAAGTACATCAACTGAACTGACCATCAATAAACTAACCCTGGAAGACACAGCTCTCTACTACTGTGCTGTAGAAACACAGTGATACAAAGTGTAGAAGAGGCTGTACAAAAACCTGAACACAGATATCTGACTACTCTTCAAAGAGGAGGGAAGTGGTATTCAAACCACAGCTTCATATCAGATGGATTCTGCTAATTCCTGTTTTATCAGAGTCACTGTGGTTACAGCTGCTAATGAAACACTGTGGGAGGATTCACATGAGCAGCAAATCCACATCAACCACAAAACCAACTGGATAAACAGACAAACTCACTTTTACCAAGTTACAAAATCATCAACAAATCCACCATGTTTGTGTTTGTCCTCTCACATCCATTCAAGACAAAATATTCTGACAAGAATGTAAAAAGTCAGATGTTTACTTGCAGTCATATGACAAAAATATTCAAGTCATCATTGCAGGTTCATGAAGACCATCAGCCTTTATCTGTTAGAGAACAAAGTAAGATAGGAGAGCTGTCAGCTGACATTTGTGGTGACGCCTACATACAAGACAATTATCGATTCATTCATTAATTGTTAGTTGATTGACCTCATCGATCGATTAACGATTAACTGATGAGCAGGTTTTTTCCTGAGAACATACATTCCTCACAGTGTCTTTAACATAAAGTAAAATATTGCGTATATACTGAATTAAAAATGCATGTTATATTCCTCAAATAATGTTTTATTGTACCAGTCTGATGAGGTACAGATTTATCCAAACCATTCAACCAAAATAAATTCTGCACAGAAAATTGAAATACATAAAAAAAGATAATTGTGCACTGGCTCAGTTGTTGCATGTGAAACATTAAGCAACATAAAATATTTTTTAAAGCAGCCTACATAGAATTACCTGGAAAGTAGTTAATTCAAAACTGGAAACATTAGCAGCACTTATAGTCTCCCTTGTTCTGAGAAAGCTAACAGTAAGATTACTAGCCCTGGAAACTTACAGTAACATGTAGTACTGAACACAACTTAAATCATCCCTGAGGAAGGTCACAGTAAAATCAGAGGGCCTCTATTAAACAATTAAATGAAGATATAGGCTACCTCTCCTGAAACAAAAAACACTTTTCAATGTAGTGGCAAGTCACTGTAATGTAGCTTTCTGTAGTCAGTGCCGTCCAACAATCCGCCTTCAAAGTAGCCACGGCTAGCTGTGTTTTTAGCTCAGCCTTGTTTTGTAGCATGCTCCCAGGCGGGTAGTTTTGGTCATTCGAGAAGGGATATGATAACCTGGCTCCATGAAGTGTATTAACTCCTGAAATCCCTCGCATCATATCTTTTTCAATCATGCCTGCAAATCCTCTGAGTAATGCCCTCAGCTTTCCTGTCGTCGCATACTCCCCTTCCCATCACTGCAGCGATAGTCGTTGTGAAGGCGATGGACTTCCTCCCTGCAACACGGCTGCATGCAGAATTTGAAGGTGGCATCTTAGCGAACTCGTAGAGCTGCTGAACTTAAATGTAGTACCGCAGAGTTTACATTGAGTGTCCCATCATTACTTAGTTTGAAATGCTCCCATACTCCACTCTGGTTTGACCACCTCATGTTTGTGTGCCGGGTCTCCCGTGTTACCGTTCAAGCACGTTCGGTGTGGCCTAGATTAAGCAATGACACCCTGAGCTGGCAACACCATGACATTTCTCTGAAAAAAAACTGGCCCTAGATTCAGTTCACCTAATTAATTTAATTTAATCGATTAAACTCTTTGACAATTAACTGATAGTCGATGAACCGTTGGTGCCAGCAGTAGGATCTAAAACTGATGCTGCCAGGCTGTCTGGTTGCCAGCCAGCTGACCAGCACCATTCATTTACTTGCAGGGAGTCACCATGAGATGGAGCTTCCTCCACAAAAACACATTCACTCAGAAACCTACATGTGAACCACACAGTGCACTGCAGTGTCATGTTCCATGGTTTGTACAGTTTGTTTCCCAGACTTACAGGAGTTGATGGTTTGTTGCCTATCTCGTCATTAAAAGTTATTATTCACATATTTTCACAGCTAAAGCCGTGATGTGACCCTCACATTGGACATTTATGACTATGAAATTCAAAGAAAAGACACCCAGTTTGTATTTGGAAGCTGTTGCTGTGAACACACAACTTGCAGTCAAAGGAGCTCTCAATGGAGGTGAAACAGACCATCCTGAGCATGAAAAAAGAAGAAATCCATCAGAGAGGTCACAGAAAATGTTAGGAATGGTCAAATCAACAGTTTGGCACATTCAGAGAAAAAAAGAGTGCACTGGTGAGCTTGGGAACTCAAAAAGGCCTGGATGTCCACAGAAAGACAACAGTGGTGGATGATCGCAGAATCCTATCCATGGTGAAGACAACCCCCTGACAACATCCACTCAAAGGAAAAACACTCTCCAGGAAGTAGGTGTATCAGTATCTAAGTCTACCATAAAGACAAGACTTCATGAGAGTAAACAGGATTCACCACAAGGTGCAAACCATTAATCAGCCTCAAAAATAGAAAGGCCAGAATTGACTTTGCCAAAAAAAACAAACACCTGATGAAGCCAGCCCAGTTCTGGAACAGCATTCTTTGGACAGATGAGACTAAGATCAACCTGTACCAGAATGATGGGAAGAAGAAAGTTTGGATGCTTCAGACACTCGACAACACGACAAACTAACAAATGACTGACTGTGTATCATGTGGGCCAATCAGGATCAATGAGTGCATCAACTGTTCACTGTGCTGTGAAAAATGTAGAGCCACCGCAAATCAACCCGGAAACATGAACTCATGAGACTTAAAACATTCAAAGCAATTTACAGCCGTAATAATAATTATCTTTTCAATTGAGCCAGAGATACTGAACTGTCAATTAAAGTTCAGGACAAAAACAGTCTGAGATGAACATGAACAGTCACATGTTGAACAAATGTTCATTCACAGTTTACTTCAAAACTCCAATGAACTTTCTTCACTTGGTGCCACTGTGGCAGGCAAGAATTCATCTATTCAAGACTGGAACCTTTAAAATCTGTGGCAATGAATGAAGAAGCAACATTTAGATCATTTTAACCTCATTTAAGGTAAAGATCGTTGACTATCAGTTTTGATTACATGGAGGGCAAATTTACTTACAACTTGGACTTTGGTGTGCAGAATTATGGTTCTTATAACGTTCTCTGATTCTACAAGTTGCCAGAATGAGTTGAATGACCTCTTTACTTCAGTGATGATTCTTTACAAACTTTAAACAAGAATAAGAATTCATTATTTTCATCCAGATTGTTCGTTAAACAACTCATCCACTGATGTGTGCAACTCTGTGTGAAATCTAAAAGCTCACCACTCAATGGTCGCTGACTCACTGTGGAAACAGATGAATAAACACAAGGCCAAATAACTTCAGTTGTCAACAGTCATGAATTCAATCCCAAACTCTCTTTGACCACATGTCAACTTCTTTCAAAATGAATGTCAAGAAACAGACAACTCTGTTCTTGTTTCCTGTTTGTCAACAGTATTCTGGTGAAGTTGATAGGTAACAAGCAGACATGCATGTAGTCGTTTGTCAGGCTCCTCCTTCTAATCCACCAACTTAGTGTTGATGAACTCAGAGAGATCACAGCCTTCTTTTACTTACTGGAGCTCACAGTTACTCAACACTGCACACATCATGCCTCTGTTCATCTCAGTGTTGCTGGCTGCTGTGTGCCTTGGTATGAACACAACTCTGTTTCTGTGATATCAATCCAACATTGACATGAGTCTTTAACAGCACACTGATACTGTTTGTTGCTGTTTTACAGAATGCAGAGGCACAAAGAAGACACCGTGCTGCAACCACAACGACATGTGACTGCTACTGAAGGACAGGCAGGAACACTTGGCTGTCAATATAACACCAGTTCATCAAATCATTATCTCTTCTGGTACAAACAAGAAGTGAATGACATTCCTATTTATATTTTGCGTCGATGATACTTTCAAAAATGAAGATATGCTGCTGAGTTCCCGAAAGAAAGATTTGATGCAACAATCCCAGGATAAGTCAGTTCCTCTGAAGATCCAGAAGCTTCAGCTGTCTGACTCTGCTGTGTACTACTGTGCTGTGAGGCCCACAGTGACAGGAAACACCAAAACTCTGTACAAAAACCTTTGGAAAGCAAAGACAACAGAATACTCCACAACATCCACTAGAGGGAGTCACACACTGTTAAACTTCAATGGGATGAGATGATACTGATGAACTTGACATGTTGAGAGTTGTTCAACAGATGATAAAGAGGAAGGACCAATGATGTGAAGGCCCAGATCCATCAGAGTATCAATGTTCTTCCTCTCTCTCCTCCCCTCTCACTGCAGACATGAAACACTGGCTGAGAAACATCCTGATTCTGACTCTTCTGGCTAGGTAACTCTTTAAACCTACTGATTGTTCTCCTTTAATCAATCATCTTTATTGATTCATCTCTTCCTCTGCATGTTCTCTTCTTCCCCAGAGTGTAAAGGAGAAGACAGAGTGATCCAGCCAGCAGGAGATGTCAATGCTACTGAAGGAGACACAGTCACACTTAACTGTACATTTCAGACCAGTGACAGAAATGCATATCTCTTCTGGTACAAACAAGAAGGTGAATGACATTCCTATTTATATTTTGCGTCGTGATACTTTCAAAAAGTGAAAATAATGCTGCTGAGTTCCCGAAAGAAAGATTTAATGCAACAATCCAGGATAAGTCAGTTCCTCTGAAGATCCAGAAGCTTCAGCTGTCTGACTCTGCTGTGTACTACTGTGCTGTGAAGCCCACAGTGACAGGAAACACCAAAACTCTGTACAAAAACCTTTGGAGCAAAGACAACAGAATACTCCACAACATCCACTAGAGGGAGTCACACACTGTTAAACTTCAATGGGATGTGATGACACAGTCTAGATTCTTTTCAGTTGTGATGAACTTCAGCAATGAAACTAATTTGACATGGAGTCTCCTCCTACTGACTGCAGAGCTGCTTCATGGCAGAGAACTGTTGATTCCAGCTGTGAACATCAAACCAAACACAACTGACAAAACTTATTCATACTGAACATTCAATTCCAGCAATTTTCACCTCTGTCACAACATGGAAACACTCACTGCCATTTTGTTCTTTTCAACTCTCGTAGGTACGTATGTTTCTGTCAATGTGTGATGTTCTCAAACGATGGATTTCTCACGTTGGAGCAGAACTCTAAATAGAACATGTTGTTTCCCTCACTAGGTAACACCTTGGAAGATGATATTACTGCCAGCAAAGATGAAGAGTTTTCATCAGAGGGCCGTAAGTCCTACTCTGTCCTGTAACTATTCAGTTAAAGCTGATAATCTCCAGTGGTACAGACAGGATCCTGGATCAGCTCCTCAGTTCCTTCTCCTGATCACTGATACAACAAAGCCTTCAGTGGTGGAAGCAAATCCTCCACACCCTCGACTGACTGCTGACCTGAACGCAGAGAAGAAATAGAGTGGAATCTGCCAGATCATCTCAGCTGAAGTGACAGACTCTGCTGTGTACTACTGTGCTCTGCAGCCCACAGTGACAGGAAACACCAAAACTCTGTACAAAAACACAAGCTGACACACTGACAAGCTGCTGGAAGCCTTTTTTCCACACTGTTGTACTGAACTTTTGACCTCCACTAGAGGGCGACATTATCAAGTAGGCGGTGCACTACTTCTGCACTGTGTTCAACCATTGTGTCAATAATAAGTGCTGCTGTGAAAGAGAACAATTCTCACACTGAATGTTGAACATCAGCTAGTTTCTCCTGTTGATTTAAACCCTTGTTGTAGAGATGGAACATTGGCTGTGGATTATTCTTGCTGCTCTTTTCTTTGGTAAGATAGAAACAACAACATGGTTGGATTCTTTTCTAAAGATTGATGGAAACGGAGTTCAGAGCAGAAATCTCTCAACAGTTGAGCTGTTTCTGTCCACAGAGTAACACTGTACACTTGATATTTGACACTGTCTTCTCCTCTCAGCCTCATCAACAATGTTCGTCTAATGGCTTCATTTTCTCCACTTTGTCCAGGACTAACAGCTGGAGACACAATCTCTCCTGAAAGAGATGAAGTCAGAGGAACAGAAGGACAATCTGTCACACTCACATGTGAATATAAGACAAGTTACAGTGATCTAGTCCTTTCCTGGTACAAACATGAATCTGACCTTCATGCACCTCAGTTTATACTCTATAAAGGAGCAAGATCACTGAGTGGCAATGAATATATTCCTGACGAAATAAAATATGGATCCAAAACATCAAGTACATCAACTGAACTGACCATCAATAAACTAACCCTGGAAGACACAGCTCTCTACTACTGTGCTGTAGAAACACAGTGATACAAAGTGTAGAAGAGGCTGTACAAAAACCTGAACACAGATATCTGACTACTCTTCAAAGAGGAGGGAAGTGGTATTCAAACCACAGCTTCATATCAGATGGATTCTGCTAATTCCTGTTTTATCAGAGTCACTGTGGTTACAGCTGCTAATGAAACACTGTGGGAGGATTCACATGAGCAGCAAATCCACATCAACCACAAACCAACTGGATGAAGCTTCAGACACCATTTTACAGACTGAAAGACTTTTCAACAATACAAAGTTTTCTTGGTTACAGCCTTCATCATGTTGTTTGTCTTTTGGTCTGTACCCAGATTTCAAAGCTTCTTGTTACGACTCAGACATGATGTCTCAGGCAGTCAGTCCTCACTTTGTCCTCAAAGTTGACGTGTTAGAAGCAGGAAAACAGGCGAGCATCAGAATTTGAGCGACTCTGACAAGAAGCAAACTGTGATTGGCTCGACAACTGGGTCAGAACATCTCAAACTGTAGCTCTTGTGGGGTGTTCACAGTCTGCAGTGGTCAAAGGAAGGTAAAGTGTTGAACCAGCGACATGGTCATGGGCGGCCAAGGTTCAATGATGCACGTGGTACATGAAGGTTGACCTGTGTGGTCCCATCCAACAGACGAGCTACTGTAGCTCAGACTGCTGATTCAGTTCATGCTGGTTCTGATAGAAAGGTGTCAGAACACACAGTGCATCACAGTTTACTGTCTATGAGGATGTGTAGCTGCAGACCAGTCCACTGCAGAAAGCTCCATCAGAACTGGACCACGGATCAGGATCAGGAGAATTGTGTGCAGATTCCTCCTTCAGTCTGACCTTCTTGGATGATGATGACTGCAGCATCACTGTCATTTCTACAGCTTCATCAGCCTGAATGTAAACAGACCACAGGAAGAGGAGGAGCTACACAACTGAATATGAAAGGCTTCATTCTGGAACTGAAGAGCTGCTGTGTTCTCTCGTTTGTTCATTCAGTACAAGTGAAAATAATGCAGCTCTTTTTAGTTTGGATGATGATGTTCATGTTTCATACTGGTAAGTACTCAAGACACGTATCAAGGTGGAACAAGTGATGGTAGATATGACCAAGATATATTATGTCTGACTCAACTCTTCATAGACTGAACTTAAACATGGAGATATATAGTTTGAAGAATACAAATGTCACAGTGAAATATATCTTTGTTCTTTTCAGGATCCTCTGAGGATTTCGTGAAACCACTTAAGATGTAATGCTGGCTTTGGAAGGAGACACTGTGACTCTGTCCTGCAATTATTCTGGATCTGTTGACAACTTGTTCTGGTACAAACAGAAGTCCAGTTCATCTCCACAGTTTCTCATCCATGAGTTTTCAGAGAAAATACCAGGGCTGTCTTTAATCCATAACAAAAAGGGAAATGAGTTTCATCTGCAGATCTCCTCTGCTGCAGTGACAGACTCTGCTGTGTACTACTGTGCTGTGAGGCCCACAGTGACAGGAAACACCAAAACTCTGTACAAAAACCTTTGGAGCAAAGACAACAGAATACTCCACAACATCCACTAGAGGGAGTCACACACTGTTAAACTTCAATGGGATGAGATGATACTGATGAACTTGACATGTTGAGAGTTGTTCAACAGATGATAAAGAGGAAGGACCAATGATGTGAAGGCCCAGATCCATCAGAGTATCAATGTTCTTCCTCTCTCTCCCTCCCCTCTCACTGCAGACATGAAACACTGGCTGAGAAACATCCTGATTCTGACTCTCTGGCTAGGTAACTCTTTAAACCTACTGATTGTTCTCCTTTAATCAATCATCTTTATTGATTCATCTCTTCCTCTGCATGTTCTCTTCTTCCCCAGAGTGTAAAGGAGAAGACAGAGTGATCCAGCCAGCAGGAGATGTCAATGCTACTGAAGGAGACACAGTTACACTTAACTGTACATTTCAGACCAGTGCAACATCTTCCTATTTGTTTTGGTACAAACAAGAAGTGAATGACATTCCTATTTATATTTTGCGTCGTGATACTTTCAAAAGTGAAGATAATGCTGCTGAGTTCCCGAAAGAAAGATTTAATGCAACAATCCAGGATAAGTCAGTTCCTCTGAAGATCCAGAAGCTTCAGCTGTCTGACTCTGCTGTGTACTACTGTGCTCTGCAGCCCACAGTGACAGGAAACACCAAAACTCTGTACAAAAACCTTTGGAGCAAAGACAACAGAATACTCCACAACATCCACTAGAGGGAGTCACACACTGTTAAACTTCAATGGGATGTGATGACACAGTCTAGATTCTTTTCAGTTGTGATGAACTTCAGCAATGAAACTAATTTGACATGAGTCTCCTCCTACTGACTGCAGAGCTGCTTCATGGCAGAGAACTGTTTGATTCCAGCTGTGAACATCAAACCAAACACAACTGACAAAACTTATTCATACTGAACATTCAATTCCAGCATTTCACCTCTGTCAACATGGAAACACTCACTGCCATTTGTTCTTTCAAACTCTCGTAGGTACGTATGTTTCTGTCAATGTGTGATGTTTCTCCAACGATGGATTTCTCACGTTGGAGCAGAACTCTAAATAGAACATGTTGTTCCCTCACTAGGTAACACCTTGGAAGATGATATTACTGCCAGCAAAGATGAAGAGTTTTCATCAGAGGGCCGTAGTCCTACTCTGTCCTGTAACTATTCAGTTAAAGCTGATAATCTCCAGTGGTACAGACAGGATCCTGGATCAGCTCCTCAGTTCCTTCTCCTGATCACTGATACAACAAAGCCTTCAGTGGTGGAAGCAAATCCTCCACACCCTCGACTGATTGCTGACCTGAACGCAGAGAGAAATAGAGTGGATCTGCAGATCATCTCAGCTGCAGTGACAGACTCTGCTGTGTACTACTGTGCTCTGCAGCCCACAGTGACAGGAAACACCAAAACTCTGTACAAAAACCTTTGGAGCAAAGACAACAGAATACTCCACAACATCCACTAGAGGGAGTCACACACTGTTAAACTTCAATGGGATGAGATGATACTGATGAACTTGACATGTTGAGAGTTGTTCAACAGATGATAAAGAGGAAGGACCAATGATGTGAAGGCCCAGATCCATCAGAGTATCAATGTTCTTCCTCTCTCTCCTCCCCTCTCACTGCAGACATGAAACACTGGCTGAGAAACATCCTGATTCTGACTCTCTGGCTAGGTAACTCTTTAAAACCTACTGATTGTTCTCCTTTAATCAATCATCTTTATTGATTCATCTCTTCCTCTGCATGTTCTCTTCTTCCCCAGAGTGTAAAGGAGAAGACAGAGTGATCCAGCCAGCAGGAGATGTCAATGCTACTGAAGGAGACACAGTCACACTTAACTGTACATTTCAGACCAGTGACAGAAATGCATATCTCTTCTGGTACAAACAAGAAGTGAATGACATTCCTATTTATATTTTGCGTCGTGATACTTTCAAAAGTGAAAATAATGCTGCTGAGTTCCCGAAAGAAAGATTTAATGCAACAATCCAGGATAAGTCAGTTCCTCTGAAGATCCAGAAGCTTCAGCTGTCTGACTCTGCTGTGTACTACTGTGCTGTGAAGCCCACAGTGACAGGAAACACCAAAACTCTGTACAAAAACCTTTGGAGCAAAGACAACAGAATACTCCACAACATCCACTAGAGGGAGTCACACACTGTTAAACTTTAAGGATGGCCACAGAACAAATGCTCATGCCTCACAGTCCTGCTTGGTTCAGTCTGCTGCTTCACTCTGGATCAGCTCCGTCAGTCTCTCTTTGCCCTGCAATGGTCAAATCCCGCCTCTCTGCTTCCAGCTTCATACCTCCTTCAACCACCGACCTCCAGCACTAAATCTGTTCATCACTGCATACTCCACACTCCATCACTGCTCCACACTTTGTCCCTGCACCTGGTCATCTTCCAGACCTGCTCAGTCCATCATGCTTGCCCCCAGACTGCCTGCCTGAGGTCTCTGCTCTGCCCTTGTCCATCACCCAGGCCGCCCTTCACAGACTTTACTATTTTGCATTTAGTTCTTGTGACCTGTTCTCCAGAACTCATCCTGTCAGTTTCCCATGTAGTCGTGCCTGTTCTGACTCTGGTCCTTGTTTCCTGTCCGTTGTCCAGTCAAGCCCTGCTGTCCTGCACTCAGCCCTTCTGCTCTGCAGTCTCCATGGATCTCACTGTGGACCTGCTCTCTGGACTCTCTCTGCCCAACTCAAGACATGATCCCTGTCTCTGTGCTACAGCTCCATTACTCCCAGTCAGCCATCTTCCTCCAGTATGTTACAGTAAATACCTTCAACTTGGTATCTGACTGTCTGTCTGCATATTTAACAGGACTCCTACATGAGGCTGCTGTTTCTGGACTTCAGTTCTGCTTTTAATACCATCTTCCCGCAGAAACTGGGGAACAAGATGGCAGCACTAGGAACCTCATCATCTCTGTGCATACTTCCCCCTACACTACACTGCACCTTAATCATGTGCCATGATGCCTGCCACGTGAGAATAAAACTGTCTGAGTCTGCATCTGGGTTTGTGAGTCCTGCAGCCCTCAACATTTATCTTTGTTAAAGCAGTTTTAAGGTTTTCCTCATCATGCAGTGTCAACAGAGAGAAGAGAAAATCCAGATCTAAGAGGAGACGGAGAGATTCAGGGAGGAGCTAAGCTGTTACTGAACTATAGAAGAGAGAGGAACTTCCATATTCAGCAGAGTTCAATACACAAACCACAAACATTACCTTTATTCAACATGCTGTCGCTGCATCATTCTGTGTTTTCTCTCATCTTTCTACTCATTCTAAAAGGTTTGTTAACTTTTACCTCATTTGCTTCCAATGTTGTTTGAACATGTCGACTTAATTATGGTCAAATTAATTGAGGTATCTCTTCCTTTAGGTGTCAGCTGTCAAGAACTCACTGCAGTCAAGGAAGAAGAGTCCAGTTTAGAAGACAGCACTGTTACTCTGTCCTACAGATACTCCAGAAAAGCAACTGTTAGTGATTATTTCTTCTGGTATCGACAATATCCAGGAAAACCTCCAGAGTTCCTCATCTCTCACTCAGGAACAAAAAATGAAACAAATTCTAGACTGTCTGTTAAAGTGAGTGAGGACAAAACCCAAATGTATCTGCAGATCTCCTCTGCTGCAGTGACAGACTCTGCTGTGTACTACTGTGCTGTGAGGCCCACAGTGACAGGAAACACCAAAACTCTGTACAAAAACCTTTGGAGCAAAGACAACAGAATACTCCACAACATCCACTAGAGGGAGTCACACACTGTTAAACTTCAATGGGATGAGATGATACTGATGAACTTGACATGTTGAGAGTTGTTCAACAGATGATAAAGAGGAAGGACCAATGATGTGAAGGCCCAGATCCATCAGAGTATCAATGTTCTTCCTCTCTCTCCTCCCCTCTCACTGCAGACATGAAACACTGGCTGAGAAACATCCTGATTCTGACTCTCTGGCTAGGTAACTCTTTAAACCTACTGATTGTTCTCCTTTAATCAATCATCTTTATTGATTCATCTCTTCCTCTGCATGTTCTCTTCTTCCCCAGAGTGTAAAGGAGAAGACAGAGTGATCCAGCCAGCAGGAGATGTCAATGCTACTGAAGGAGACACAGTTACACTTAACTGTACATTTCAGACCAGTGACAGAAATGCATATCTCTTCTGGTACAAACAAGAAGTGAATGACATTCCTATTTATATTTTGCGTCGTGATACTTTCAAAAGTGAAAATAATGCTGCTGAGTTCCCGAAAGAAAGATTTAATGCAACAATCCAGGATAAGTCAGTTCCTCTGAAGATCCAGAAGCTTCAGCTGTCTGACTCTGCTGTGTACTACTGTGCTGTGAAGCCCACAGTGACAGGAAACACCAAAACTCTGTACAAAAACCTTTGGAGCAAAGACAACAGAATACTCCACAACATCCACTAGAGGGAGTCACACACTGTTAAACTTCAATGGGATGTGATGACACAGTCTAGATTCTTTTCAGTTGTGATGAACTTCAGCAATGAAACTAATTTGACATGAGTCTCCTCCTACTGACTGCAGAGCTGCTTCATGGCAGAGAACTGTTTGATTCCAGCTGTGAACATCAAACCAAACACAACTGACAAAACTTATTCATACTGAACATTCAATTCCAGCATTTCACCTCTGTCAACATGGAAACACTCACTGCCATTTTGTTCTTTTCAACTCTCGTAGGTACGTATGTTTCTGTCAATGTGTGATGTTTCTCAAACGATGGATTCTCACGTTGGAGCAGAACTCTAAATAGAACATGTTGTTTCCCTCACTAGGTAACACCTTGGAAGATGATATTACTGCCAGCAAAGATGAAGAGTTTTCATCAGAGGGCCGTAGTCCTACTCTGTCCTGTAACTATTCAGTTAAAGCTAATAATCTCCAGTGGTACAGACAGGATCCTGGATCAGCTCCTCAGTTCCTTCTCCTGATCACTGATACAACAAAGCCTTCAGTGGTGGAAGCAAATCCTCCACACCCTCGACTGACTGCTGACCTGAACGCAGAGAGAAATAGAGTGGATCTGCAGATCATCTCAGCTGCAGTGACAGACTCTGCTGTGTACTACTGTGCTCTGCAGCCCACAGTGACAGGAAACACCAAAACTCTGTACAAAAACACAAGCTGACACACTGACAAGCTGCTGGAAGCCTTTTTTCCACACTGTTGTACTGAACTTTTGACCTCCACTAGAGGGCGACATTATCAAGTAGGCGGTGCACTACTTCTGCACTGTGTTCAACCATTGTGTCAATAATAAGTGCTGCTGTGAAGAGAACAATTCTCACACTGAATGTTGAACATCAGCTAGTTTCTCCTGTTGATTTAAAACCTTGTTGTAGAGATGGAACATTGGCTGTGGATTATTCTTGCTGCTCTTTTCTTTGGTAAGATAGAAACAACAACATGTTTGGATTCTTTTCTAAAGATTGATGGAAACTGGAGTTCAGAGCAGAAATCTCTCAACAGTTGAGCTGTTTCTGTCCACAGAGTAACACTGTACACTTGATATTTGACACTGTCTTCTCCTCTCAGCCTCATCAACAATGTTCGTCTAATGGCTTCATTTTCTCCACTTTGTCCAGGACTAACAGCTGGAGACACAATCTCTCCTGAAAGAGATGAAGTCAGAGGAACAGAAGGACAATCTGTCACACTCACATGTAAATATCGGTCAACGGGAAGTAATCCCTACCTTTACTGGTACAAACATCAATCTGACCTTCATGCACCTCAGTTTATACTCTGGAAACGAGCAACAACAACAGGTGAATATATTCCTGACGAAATAAAATATGGATCGGAAACATCAAGTACATCAACTGAACTGACCATCAATAAACTAACCCTGGAAGACACAGCTCTCTACTACTGTGCTGTAGAAACACAGTGATACAAAGTGTAGAAGAGGCTGTACAAAAACCTGAACACAGATATCTGACTACTCTTCAAAGAGGAGGGAAGTGGTATTCAAACCACAGCTTCATATCAGATGGATTCTGCTAATTCCTGTTTTATCAGAGTCACTGTGGTTACAGCTGCTAATGAAACACTGTGGGAGGATTCACATGAGCAGCAAATCCACATCAACCACAAACCAACTGGATGAAGCTTCAGACACCATTTTACAGACTGAAAGACTTTTCAACAATACAAAGTTTTCTTGGTTACAGCCTTCATCATGTTGTTTGTCTTTTGGTCTGTACCCAGATTTCAAAGCTTCTTGTTACGACTCAGACATGATGTCTCAGGCAGTCAGTCCTCACTTTGTCCTCAAAGTTGACGTGTTAGAAGCAGGAAAACAGGCGAGCATCAGAATTTGAGCGACTCTGACAGAAGCAAAACTGTGATGGCTCGACAACTGGGTCAGAACATCTCAAACTGTAGCTCTTGTGGGGTGTTCACAGTCTGCAGTGGTCCAAGGAAGGTAAAGTGTTGAACCAGCGACATGGTCATGGGCGGCCAAGGTTCAATGATGCACGTGGTACATGAAGGTTGACCTGTGTGGTCCCATCCAACAGACGAGCTACTGTAGCTCAGACTGCTGATTCAGTTCATGCTGGTTCTGATAGAAAGGTGTCAGAACACACAGTGCATCACAGTTTACTGTCTATGAGGATGTGTAGCTGCAGACCAGTCCACTGCAGAAAGCTCCATCAGAACTGGACCACGGATCAGGATCAGGAGAATTGTGTGCAGATTCCTCCTTCAGTCTGACCTTCTTGGATGATGATGACTGCAGCATCACTGTCATTTCTACAGCTTCATCAGCCTGAATGTAACAGACCACAGGAAGAGGAGGAGCTACACAACTGAATATGAAAGGCTTCATTCTGGAACTGAAGAGCTGCTGTGTTCTCTCGTTTGTTCATTCAGTACAAGTGAAAATAATGCAGCTCTTTTTAGTTTGGATGATGATGTTCATGTTTCATACTGGTAAGTACTCAAGACACGTATCAAGGTGGAACAAGTGATGGTAGATATGACCAAGATATATTATGTCTGACTCAACTCTTCATAGACTGAACTTAAACATGGAGATATATAGTTTGAAGAATACAAATGTCACAGTGAAATATATCTTTGTTCTTTTCAGGATCCTCTGAGGATTTCGTGAAACCACTTAAAGACGTAATGCTGGCTTTGGAAGGAGACACTGTGACTCTGTCCTGCAATTATTCTGGATCTGTTGACAACTTGTTCTGGTACAAACAGAAGTCCAGTTCATCTCCACAGTTTCTCATCCATGAGTTTTCAGAGAAAATACCAGGGCTGTCTTTAATCCATAACAAACCAGGAAATGAGTTTCATCTGCAGATCTCCTCTGCTGCAGTGACAGACTCTGCTGTGTACTACTGTGCTGTGAGGCCCACAGTGACAGGAAACACCAAAACTCTGTACAAAAACCTTTGGAGCAAAGACAACAGAATACTCCACAACATCCACTAGAGGGAGTCACACACTGTTAAACTTTAAGGATGGCCACAGAACAAATGCTCATGCCTCACAGTCCTGCTTGGTTCAGTCTGCTGCTTCACTCTGGATCAGCTCCGTCAGTCTCTCTTTGCCCTGCAATGGTCAAATCCCGCCTCTCTGCTTCCAGCTTCATACCTCCTTCAACCACCGATCTCCAGCACTAAATCTGTTCATCATTGCACTGCAGGTACTGCTCTTGTTTCTGGAGGCAGCATGGTGGCATGTTCATGGCAGCATTTCTAGTTTAATCCTTCTCCTGAGCACTTTAACCTCCTCTGTGCCCAAGTCTCTGCCCCAGGTCCCCAGCTATCAGCCTAATAGTTTTCAGTTAGGTTCCTTCGTCGCCTGCCTCCTGAGTCGTTCTCTTGGTCTGGTTGTCCTCCATCACTGCTCCACACTTTGCCTTAATACTGATGCATCAAAAACTTCAGTGTTGGTACTGCTGGATCTCAGTGCTGCATTCGACACAGCTGATGACAATGTGTTGCTCAACAGACTGAAGAAGGTGGGTTGGACTTTCTGAGCACGGTGCTAAATTGGTTCAAATCTTACTTGGAAGATCGTGACTTCTTTGTCTCGTTAAGTATTTGTGAATCTCTGGCGAACAAAGATGACATGTGGGGGTCCCCCAAGGCTCCATTCTTGGGCCACTTTTGTTTAGCATCTACATGCTCCCACTAGCCCAGATTATGGAGGCTTATAAACATCACTTACCACCTGCATGCTGATGATACACAACTCTAATCTTCCAGTGTCACCAAATGACTATGGCAATTACAGTCACTAAGACATAAATCATTGTTTTCAGTCTCAAGAATGCAAGGCCCGAGGTCAGCAGCCAACTAAAACCACAGATCAAGCCAGAAATCTTGGTGTAGTTATGGACTCAGACCTGAAATTTAACCAACCCACATAAAGACCATCACTAAATCAGCCCTATATCATCTGAAAAACATTGCACCCAATCAAAGGACTTCTGTCCAGACCAGACATGGAAAAACTGTTCATGCATTTATTCTCAGTAGGTTAGATTACTGAAATGGTGTCTTTACAGGCCTCAATAAAAAACAACCAAGCAGCTGCAGCTCATCCAGAATGCTGCTGCCTGACCAACAGCAAGAAAATGGACCATATCACACCTGTCCTTAAATCTCTGCACTGGCTCCCCGTGTGTCAAACGATAGTTTAAAATCCTGTTACTGGTCTACACTGAATTGTATGTATTTAGGCCCAAGAATGGTCTTGGGCCTAAATACATCAGAGCTGATCGTTGGGTAGGAGGCACCCAGACCCCGCATCGTGTCTGGGACAGGCTTACTCACCTTCCCCCTGCTTGGTCATACCTCCTTCAACCACCTACCCTCCAGCACTAAATCCTGTTCATCACTGCACTGCACCTGCAGGTACTGCTCTTGTTTCAGAGGCTGAATTTGACCAGATGGTGGCAAGTTTCCCAGTAACATTTCTAGTTTCATGCTTCCCCTGAGCCTGTCGCTCCAGCATCCCTCTGCACCCAAGCCTCAGCACCAGGTATAAGCCCAATAGTTTTCAAGTTGGGTCCACCTTGTCTTGGCTCTATGCAGTCTCCTTGGATCTCAGTGGAGACCTCCAGTCCCTGTCTCTGTGCTACAGCTCAATTACTTCTCCCTGTCAGCCATCCTTCCTCCAGTATGTTACAGTAAATACCTTCAACTTGGTATCTGACTGCTTGTCTGTCTGCATCTGGGTTTGTGAGTCCTGCAGCCCTCACCATTTATCTTTGTTTTAAGCAGTTTTAAGTTTTCCTCATCATGCAGTGTCAACAGAGAAGAGAAAATCCAGATCTAAGAGGAGACTGGAGAGATTCAGGGAGGAGCTAAGCTGTTACTGAACTATAGAAGAGAGATGGAACTTCCATATTCAGCAGAGTTCATTACACAAACCACAAACATTACCTTTATTCAACATGCTGTCGCTGCATCATTCTGTGTTTTCTCTCATCTTTCTACTCATTCTAAAAGGTTTGTTAACTTTTACTCATTTACTTCCAATGTTGTTTGAACATGTCGACTTAATTATGGTCAAATTAATTGAGGTATCTCTTCCTTTAGGTGTCAGCTGTCAAGAACTCACTGCAGTCAAGGAAGAAGAGTCCAGTTTAGAAGACAGCACTGTTACTCTGTCCTACAGATACTCCAGAAAAGCAACTGTTAGTGATTATTTCTCTGGTATCGACAATATCCAGGAAAACCTCCAGAGTTCCTCATCTCTCACTTGGGAACAAAAAATGAAACAAATTCTAGACTGTCTGTTTAAAGTGAGTGAGGACAAAACCCAAATGTATCTGCAGATCTCCTCTGCTGCAGTGACAGACTCTGTTGTGTACTACTGTGCTGTGAGGCCCACAGTGACAGGAAACACCAAACTCTGTACAAAAACCTTTGGAGCAAAGACAACAGAATACTCCACAACATCCACTAGAGGGAGTCACACACTGTTAAACTTCAATGGGATGAGATGATACTGATGAACTTGACATATTGAGAGTGTTCAACAGATGATAAGAGGAAGGACCAATGATGTGAAGGCCCAGATCCATCAGAGTATCAATGTTCTTCCTCTCTCTCCTCCCCTCTCACCTGCAGACATGAAACACTGGCTGAGAAACATCCTGATTCTGACTCTCTGGCTAGGTAACTCTTTAAACCTACTGATTGTTCTCCTTTAATCAATCATCTTTATTGATTCATCTCTTCCTCTGCATGTTCTCTTCTTCCCCAGAGTGTAAAGGAGAAGACAGAGTGATCCAGCCAGCAGGAGATGTCAATGCTACTGAGGAGGACACGTTACACTTAACTGTACATTTCAGACCAGTGACAACAGTCCATCTCTCTTCTGGTACAAACAAGAAGTGAATGACATTCCTATTTATATTTGCGTCGTGATACTTCAAAAGTGAAGATATGCTGCTGAGTTCCCGAAAGAAAGATTTTAATGCAACAATCCAGGATAAGTCAGTTCCTCTGAAGATCCAGAAGCTTCAGGCTGTCTGACTCTGCTGTGTACTACTGTGCTGTGAGGCCCACAGTGACAGGAAACACCAAAACTCTGTACAAAAACCTTTGGAGCAAAGACAACAGAATACTCCACAACATCCACTAGAGGGAGTCACACACTGTTAAACTTTAAGGATGGCCACAGAACAAATGCTCATGCCTCACAGTCCTGCTTGGTTCAGTCTGCTGCTTCACTCTGGATCAGCTCCGTCAGTCTCTCTTTGCCCTGCAATGTCAAATCCCGCCTCTCTGCTTCCAGCTTCAGACCTCCTTCAACCACCGACCTCCAGCACTAAATCTGTTCATCACTGCATACTCCACACTCCATCACTGCTCCACACTTTGTCCCTGCACCTGGTCATCTTCCAGACCTGCTCAGTCCATCATGCTTGCCCCCAGACTGCCTGCCTGAGGTCTCTGCTCTGCCCTTGTCCATCACCCAGGCCGCCCTTCACAGACTTTACTATTTGCATTTAGTTCTTGTGACCTGTTCTCCAGAACTCATCCTGTCAGTTTCCCATGTAGTCGTGCCTGTTCTGACTCTGGTCCTTGTTTCCTGTCCGTTGTCCAGTCAAGCCCTGCTGTCCTGCACTCAGCCCTTCTGCTCTGCAGTCTCCATGGATCTCACTGTGGACCTGCTCTCTGGACTCTCTCTGCCCAACTCAAGACATGATCCCTGTCTCTGTGCTTCAGCTCCATTACTCCCAGTCAGCCATCTTCCTCCAGTATGTTACAGTAAATACCTCAACTTGGTATCTGACTGTCTGTCTGCATATTTAACAGGACTCCTACATGAGGCTGCTGTTTCTGGACTTCAGTTCTGCTTTTAATACCATCTTCCCGCAGAAAACTGGGGAACAAGATGGCAGCACTAGGAACCTCATCATCTCTGTGCATACTTCCCCCTACACTACACTGCACCTTAATCATGTGCCATGATGCCTGCCACGTGAGAATAAACTGTCTGAGTCTGCATCTGGGTTTGTGAGTCCTGCAGCCCTCAACATTTATCTTTGTTAAAGCAGTTTTTAAGGTTTTCCTCATCATGCAGTGTCAACAGAGAGAAGAGAAAATCCAGATCTAAGAGGAGACGGAGAGATTCAGGGAGGAGCTAAGCTGTTACTGAACTATAGAAGAGAGAGGAACTTCCATATTCAGCAGAGTTCAATACACAAACCACAAACATTACCTTTATTCAACATGCTGTCATTAGACTATTATGGACTTTCTCTGATCTTTGTCACTATTCTAACAGGTACGTTACTTTCTGCATTTTACAATTTACAGTCCAATCTTTGTTCAATGTGAATCATTTCTTGAGTCTTTAACATGAAATAACAGAGTCCTCTCCTCCTTTAGGTGTCAGCTGTCAAGAACTCACTGCAGTCAAGGAAGAAGAGTCCAGTTTAGAAGACAGCACTGTTACTCTGTCCTACAATTACTCCAAACAAGCTGATGGCACCGATTATTTCTTCTGGTATCGACAATATCCAGGAAAACCTCCAGAGTTCCTCATCTACATCTCAGGACTAAATCAATCTAGACAAGCAGAGTCTTTGAAATCAGACAAAAGGTTCTCAACGAAACTGAGTGAAGAAAAGAAACGTGTAAATCTGCAGATCATCTCAGCGAAAGTGACAGACTCTGCTCTCTACTACTGTGCTGTGAGGCCCACAGTGACAGGAAACACCAAAACTCTGTACAAAAACCTTTGGAGCAAAGACAACAGAATACTCCACAACATCCACTAGAGGGAGTCACACACTGTTAAACTTCAATGGGATGTGATGACACAGTCTAGAATCACTTTACTCTGACAGGATTGAGATGTAAATCTTTGGAAATGAAATTGACGCTGACAACACATTCTTTTTTTTTGATGGCAGAAAAACAAACTTCAGGTACATTATGACATTTATAAAGATAGTCTTCGCATCTATAACCACAAATTGAAAAAGGCAAGGCAGTCTTTTTTCTGATCATCAAAAATTACACCAACAATGCCCTTACATTATTTACTGTTGTCCACAGATTGACAAACCCTACAACATCTGTCCCTCCTGAACTCCTGTCTAACAAGTCATGCAATGACTTTGCAGCTTTCTTTACAGATAAATTCAGAGGATAAGACAAACAGTATGTAGCTATTTCTCAGGCAACTTGATTATGTCAGATTCCTTCTCAGTCTTCCAGAAATTTAGAAACATTTAAACTCTTGGACCAACATGCATCTCACACAGACAGTCCAGAATTTTAAGTCCATGACCTGCTGTCTTGATATGCTGCCTACTAACTTCATGAAAGATGTTTTTTTAAATTGCGTTGCACCAGATGTACTTCTCTTCTATCAGGACAATTTTCCAAGGCCTTGAAACTGCAGTGATCAAACCTCTTTTGAAGAAGCCAAATCTGGATGCCTCATTAACAAGTAACTACAGACCCATATCAAACCTTGCAATTTTATCAAAGATCATTGACAGAGTGCTTTATCAACTAATTAACACTTTCTTGATGCAATACAATCTCCTCAATGCTTTGCAGCCAGTTTTTCACACCACACCACAGCACTGACGCTGCACTTATTAAGGTGTTAAACGACATACGCCTTAATACTGATGCATCAAAAACTTCAGTGTTGGTACTGCTGGATCTCAGTGCTGCATTCGACACAGCTGATGACAATATGTTGCTCAACAGACTGAAGAAGTGGGTTGGACTTTCTGGCACGGTGCTAAATTGGTTCAAATCTTACTTGGAAGATCGTGACTTCTTTGTCTCGTTAAGTATTTGTGAATCTCTGCGAACAAAGATGACATGTGGGGTCCCCCAAGGCTCCATTCTTGGGCCACTTTTGTTTAGCATCTACATGCTCCCACTAGCCCAGATTATGGAGCATTATAACATCACTTACCACCTGCATGCTGATGATACACAACTCTATCTTCCAGTGTCACCAAATGACTATGGGCAATTACAGTCACTAAGACATAAATCATTGTTTTCAGTCTCAAGAATGCAAGGCCCGAGGTCAGCAGCCAACTAAAACCACAGATCAAGCCAGAAATCTTGGTGTAGTTATGGACTCAGACCTGAATTTAACAACCACATAAAGACCATCACTAAATCAGCCTATTATCATCTGAAAAACATTGCACCAATCAAAGGACTTCTGTCCAGACCAGACATGGAAAAACTGTTCATGCATTTATTCTCAGTAGGTTAGATTACTGAAATGGTGTCTTTACAGGCCTCAATAAAAAACAACCAAGCAGCTGCAGCTCATCCAGAATGCTGCTGCCTGACCAACAGCAAGAAAATGGACCATATCACACCTGTCCTTAAATCTCTGCACTGGCTCCCCGTGTGTCAAACGATAGTTTAAAATCCTGTTACTGGTCTACACTGAATTGTATGTATTTAGGCCCAAGAATGGTCTTGGGCCTAAATACATCAGAGCTGATCGTTGGGTAGGAGGCAGCCAGACCCCGCATCGTGTCTGGGACAGGCTTACTCACCTTCCCCCTGCTTGGTCATACCTCCTTCAACCACCGACCTCCAGCACTAAATCTGTTCATCACTGCACTGCACTGCAGGTACTGCTCTTGTTTCTAGAGGCTGAATTTGACCAGATGGTGGCAAGTTTCCCAGTAACATTTCTAGTTTCATGCTTCCCCTGAGCCTGTCGCTCCAGCATCCTCTGCACCCAAGCCTCAGCACCAGGTATAAGCCCAATAGTTTTCAAGTTGGGTCCACCTTTGTCTTGGCTCTATGCATTCTCCTTGGATCTCAGTGGAGACCTCCAGTCCCTGTCTCTGTGCTACAGCTCCATTACTCCCTGTCTGGCATCTTCCTCCAGTATGTTACAGTAAATACCTTCAACTTGGTATCTGACTGCTTGTCTGTCTGCATCTGGGTTTGTGAGTCCTGCAGCCCTCAACATTTATCTTTGTTAAAGCAGTTTTAAGGTTTCCCTCATCATGCAGTGTCAACAGAGAGAAGAGAAAATCCAGATCTAAGAGGAGACGGAGAGATTCAGGGAGGAGCTAAGCTGTTACTGAACTATAGAAGAGAGAGGAACTTCCATATTCAGCAGAGTTCAATACACAAACCACAAACATTACCTTTATTCAACATGCTGTCGCTGCATCATTCTGTGTTTTCTCTCATCTTTCTACCTCATTCTAAAAGGTTTGTTAACTTTTACTCATTTACTTTCCAATGTTGTTTGAACATGTCGACTTAATTATGGTCAAATTAATTGAGGTATCTCTTCCTTTAGGTGTCAGCTGTCAAGAACTCACTGCAGTCAAGGAAGAAGAGTCCAGTTTAGAAGACAGCACTGTTACTCTGTCCTACAGATACTCCAAACAAGCTGATGGCAATGATCATTTCTTCTGGTATCGACAATATCCTGGAAAACCTCCAGAGTTCCTCATCTACATCTCAGGACTAAATATTACTAGACGAGCAGAGTCTTTGAAATCAGACAAAAGTTTCTCAACGAAACTGAGTGAAGAAAACAAACGTGTAGATCTGCAGATCATCTCAGCTAAAGTGACAGACTCTGCTCTCTACTACTGTGCTGTGAGGCCCACAGTGACAGGAAACACCAAAACTCTGTACAAAAACCTTTGGAGCAAAGACAACAGAATACTCCACAACATCCACTAGAGGGAGTCACACACTGTTAAACTTCAATGGGATGAGATGATACTGATGAACTTGACATGTTGAGAGTTGTTCAACAGATGATAAAGAGGAAGGACCAATGATGTGAAGGCCCAGATCCATCAGAGTATCAATGTTCTTCCTCTCTCTCCTCCCCTCTCACTGCAGACATGAAACACTGGCTGAGAAACATCCTGATTCTGACTCTCTGGCTAGGTAACTCTTTAAACCTACTGATTGTTCTCCTTTAATCAATCATCTTTATTGATTCATCTCTTCCTCTGCATGTTCTCTTCTTCCCCAGAGTGTAAAGGAGAAGACAGAGTGATCCAGCCAGCAGGAGATGTCAATGCTACTGAAGGAGACACAGTCACACTTAACTGTACATTTCAGACCAGTGACAGAAATGCATATCTCTTCTGGTACAAACAAGAAGTGAATGACATTCCTATTTATATTTTGCGTCGTGATACTTTCAAAAGTGAAAATAATGCTGCTGAGTTCCCGAAAGAAAGATTTAATGCAACAATCCAGGATAAGTCAGTTCCTCTGAAGATCCAGAAGCTTCAGCTGTCTGACTCTGCTGTGTACTACTGTGCTGTGAGGCCCACAGTGACAGGAAACACCAAAACTCTGTACAAAAACACAAGCTGACACACTGACAAGCTGCTGGAAGCCTTTTTTCCACATTGTTGTACTGAACTTTTGACCTCCACTAGAGGGCGACATTATCAAGTAGGCGGTGCACTACTTCTGCACTGTGTTCAACCATTGTGTCAATAATAAGTGCTGCTGTGAAGAGAACAATTCTCACACTGAATGTTGAACATCAGCTAGTTTCTCCTGTTGATTTAAACCTTGTTGTAGAGATGGAACATTGGCTGTGGATTATTCTTGCTGCTCTTTTCTTTGGTAAGATAGAAACAACAACATGTTTGGATTCTTTCTAAAGATTGATGGAACTGGAGTTCAGAGCAGAAATCTCTCAACAGTTGAGCTGTTTCTGTCCACAGAGTAACACTGTACACTTGATATTTGACACTGTCTTCTCCTCTCAGCCTCATCAACAATGTTCGTCTAATGGCTTCATTTTCTCCACTTTGTCCAGGACTAACAGCTGGAGACACAATCTCTCCTGAAAGAGATGAAGTCAGAGGAACAGAAGGACAATCTGTCACACTCACATGTGAATATAACTCAAGTGACAGTAATCTAGTCCTTTCCTGGTACAAACATCAATCTGACCTTCATGCACCTCAGTTTATACTCTATACTATACTATACTATAAAGGAGCAAGATCATGGAGTCACCTTGAATATATTCCTGACAAAATAAAATATGGATCGGAAACATCAAGTACATCAACTGAACTGACCATCAATAAACTAACCCTGGAAGACACAGCTCTCTACTACTGTGCTGTAGAAACACAGTGATACAAAGTGTAGAAGAGGCTGTACAAAAACCTGAACACAGATATCTGACTACTCTTCAAAGAGGAGGGAAGTGGTATTCAAACCACAGCTTCATATCAGATGGATTCTGCTAATTCCTGTTTTATCAGAGTCACTGTGGTTACAGCTGCTAATGAAACACTGTGGGAGGATTCACATGAGCAGCAAATCCACATCAACCACAAACCAACTGGATGAAGCTTCAGACACCATTTTTACAGACTGAAAGACTTTTCAAACAATACAAAGTTTTCTTGGTTACAGCCTTCATCATGTTGTTTGTCTTTTGGTCTGTACCCAGATTTCAAAGCTTCTTGTTACGACTCAGACATGATGTCTCAGGCAGTCAGTCCTCACTTTGTCCTCAAAGTTGACGTGTTAGAAGCAGGAAAACCAAAAAACATTTATTAACTACATGAAAGATCTAAGACTGGTTGAAATTTGGAGATCACAGAACCTAAACAAGAGGAAATATTCTTGCTATTCAAGCACATATAAAACCCATTGTGCATTTATTACTCTTTAATCTCTAGGGAATTGATATTTAACGTCAACACTATGACTCAAGAGGGAGTCAAAGTTTGAACACTTGACTCAAGATGGAAGCTACAGGCTGATCTTCTCCAGGATCCGTCCTTTGTTAATTTTGTGGAAAATTGTATTAACAAATGTATTGAAATAAATACAAATCAAACGACAACCAGTATTAGATGGGAAGCATTTAAAGCTATATTAGGGGTGAAATGATCAGCTACAAGAGTTTCAAATAAAAAATCAAACAGATACATCACTGAAGGCAAAAAAGAGTTAATCAATAATTAAACAACAAATTAACATATTTCCAAAAACAATCATCAATTCAGTTTGTGGGAAAAGAAAAACATCCAAAAGTTCAGTTCAGTCTTGTGTGATGTCTGTATGTATGCCTGTGTATATGGGGAGGTCGACGGGGACAGGACAGGGAACAGGGAGAGGTTTTTGTATCTGGTGGAAGACAAGACAGTGGCTGAGAGGGGGGAGGAAGCCTGGAGAGAGACAGGCCGAGACCACTTATCTGCAGGATTGGTTGAGGTTAGTGGTAGGTCTGAGTACAGCGTACCAGGACGTCCGATGCCTTGACACACACTCTGGGTTGCTTTTATTCCTTCTCAGTGTTGTCTCTCTACAGAACGATAAGTTTGTTTCCTCGTCTCCTCCATGCTGTCTTTGTCTAACTGAAACAAGTCTCCTTCCCCCAGCTCCCAGGTGTACTTAATTGTTTGATAGTCCCTCCCCTTACCTCTGAAAAGGGAATGCAGTGATTCACACCCTGCCACAAGCTGAAAGAACAATTAATAGTACTAAATCAAACTCTGGCAACCTATCTGTGGACCCTTTGGAGATAAATAACTTGAGATTTTTATAAATCATTGTACAAATCTGAATGTACAGAAAATAGAGAAAAGCAGAACACATTTCTTAACTAGTTGCAATTTCCAACTATATCAGACGACGATAAAATATTAGATAATCCATTAACAATAAAAGAACTTGATGAAGCTATGGGAAATATGAATAGCGGTAAAGCACCTGGTCCAGAGTTTTATAAACCATTTAAAAGACAACTACTAAAGCCACTTCTTGACATGTATGAGGAATCGTTTATTAAAGGAAGAGATTCATTAATGTTGGCCATTATAACCTTAATATTGAAACCAAACAAAGCCGCAGCAGAATGCTCATCCTACAGGCCAATTAGTTTAATGGGAAGTGAGACAAGGTGCTCTCTAGAAGATTAGATAAAATATCTCCTTCAGTTGATTAGCGATCAACAAGACAGGGATATCACAACCTTAGAGTTTATTACATAAGAAACAAGATGCAAAAGACACAGCAAAGCTGTCAGCTGACGCGTGCCAAGAATTTGATAGGATGGAATGGGGATACCTTTGAAGATTTGGGTTCCTCAAATGGCTCCAACTGCTGCATACTGTACAAACCCAACCGTGGCGATACTAAGCAACAATACCATCTCAAAACTCATTACTCTACAGAGATCCACTCGGCAAGCTTGTCCATTGTCAGCTCCACATTATTCACATTAGCAAAGTGGTGGGACTGCTGGGTGTACATGGCATTGAAAAGCAGACTATGAACGAATTATCTGGGTGTTCTTATCCGATTCTGAGATGTCCGATGTGGTTCCGAAGTAGATCGGACTGTTTACAAGCACTTTAAAAAGTCCGAACTAAGTCTGATACAATCAGAAATTTGAATTTCTTGCTGCATGTAAACGTACTGACTGAATCAATAGTTCAATTCACCCATCTCCATGACAGGTAGAATAAACCTTATAAAAATGACTATTTTACCTACATTTTTATGTTAGTTTCAAACAATCCCACTGCCACTTTCAAACAGATTCTACAATAAACTTAAAGGAGACATATCATGCAAAAATCACTTTTCAGCTCTTCTAACTGATATCTGTGAACTCCGTACAAACCCCCCCAGTCTGAAAAACAACCACCACCTCTGTTTAGCGTGCGCTGCAGCGGCCGCACCCCCCTCTTGCTGCTTGTCTCTGGGTAAAAGAATCCGATTCTGCTCCGGTTGTGACGTACAAAACTTGACCCACTTCCCGAGCTTTCCAGCAGACCAACACCCAGTCTCCACCCACCACGGCCTACAGGTGAGGACAACACAAAGCTCAGGTGAAGCTTCACGGAGCAGAATGTCTGGGCAAGGCTCAGACCGAGGCGTGCTCGTTCCTCTGCTGTTGGCTGCAGTGACCGGCACAAGTCGCTATATTGGCCCAGCCTGAGAGGACCGAAGAACGGACGGTTCCGTTTACTTTTACCGAAGACGTCCCCACACTATCGACTAGACTGTTTCACAGACAAATACAGTGAACACAGAACAACACAGGCACGAAAGAGGAGTAACTACAGAGGATGGAAATCTAAGTCTGCTTTGTGTTTCTTAGATTAGCACGAGCTAACGTCATGTATGTTGACAGGCACCGCCCCGTTATACAAGTCTTTTTAAATCTGTGTAAACTGAGCAGGAGCAAAGTGTTTATCCTACAGGCAGACATTCAACTTACAAACTATGAAGGAGCAAGCAAGTAATGTCTGTACCAAACGGCTAGTGAGCGTTAGCTTCATGCTAACTGGATCAAGATTCAAGAAGCTTTAACTATCCGAGAGAAACTGCTGTGGTGAAGTAATACAGAGGTCAAATAAGATAGACTAACATAAAATAAGTAACTAACTAAATGCTCCAAATGACAGTTAATACGTAGGTATATAGGATATACAACAATATACATATATAACTATATGCACTGTACGATTTGGCAGAAATTGGAATAAACTAAATAGTGATAAAGTGAAATTGTGAAAAGCTGTACTTGGTTGACACACATTAACATGACGCCAGTAGTTTTTTAGTTGGAGGTCACCTTTTGTTCCTGCTCAGGTAGATAAATAGATATCTCTGTAAAGTGCTTTTTACAGCACGGTCTGAAACTAGATCCAGTCTTAGGGAGCTGGTACATAAAGTAAACAAAGGTGCAATACAAGGACAGCATCAGTTCAGTCCATGAGCTCCAGCTGGATATTGTCCAGTTTTAGTGACGTGTCAGGCTGCCTGTTCATGCAGGCTTCTGGGCTGAAACAACTAGTAGTAACTTTCACCATCACTTTATTGGCCAGTGTGTGTACACACAAGGATTTTGACTCTCAATGTATATATGGACAGTTTGTGTGTGTACTCACACCTGGCAAATAAAGGTCATTATGATACATAATGAATAAGTACAATGTATATTTATATTTGTGCTGTCAATCATATTTCTGTTATTTCTTCTTCCCTAGACTCTACCTGGCAGCCCTCCACTTTAATGAAAGCGCTGGGTGTCCCTAAGCTACAACATCAGCTGGTGAACCGCTATTCAGATTGAACTTCCCAACAACAGCAACAGCTAAGACACTGAAAGCAGAACCAACCGTCTGTAAGTTTTACAACCTTTTATTAAGAATGGCAGTAAGTCAAAGAATGTACAAACATTGGTTATACAAGTTAAACATAAATCAGAGCTCTTAATTTATGCAAGTTCGATAGTTTAGTATTTTATTTTTTTCTCTCCTATATTGTCTTATAGGTTATGTTGGACCTCCTCTTTGAGAAGGTTTTCCTAGACACTGGCCCATATGTGGATGAGGTGCTGAAGATCCCCATCCCTGAGGGTCTCACAGTCCAGTTTGCAAGACCAGGGAAGCAAGAGGTGGTAACCACTAGGTGTTGAGGTTCAATCAAGGACCGGTCTGACCCCACGTAGCTTCCTTGACTGTCTGGGTTGTCTCTGTCACATCACACAGCTGATTCTCTGGCTGAGAAATCCCCAACGCCAGCTTACAGAGCTCCTGCAGGCCTAGTATCTTGCAACAGCTAAAACAAAGTTTACATAATGGTTAGACTACTTTTCTTCTGAATTCTATGAAACCTAATTATATTGAACAAGTTTTTTTTCAAAAGTTGTGTGATGTTTGAAGGAATCATGATAATAAAGGTTAAATCTATCTGAACTGTTTTTTGTGCTCTCAGTGTTCGATATGTAACATAACAAGTAACAAATATGACAGATTAACAGTAAGCCTTCCTCTCAAACATGAAGACCCATAGTCTGCTCTGTAGAAACTAAATGTGTTCTGCAGGGAGTAGCCTGGGTCCATCATGCATGTTGGCTGAACTGGAACCTGCTGTAGTCTTCTTGTTACCTAGTAAAGTAGAAACGCTAAGTCACACTACATTATAGAAATGATGACTATGTAATGCCATACCTGTGGTATCTCCCTGCAGCAGATATTCTCTGGCTCTGTGGGCATTGTGGCACAATTTCCACAAGTCCACCTGTCATAGGAAAGAAAGTGACAACAATGTAATAGAGTTCAGACTAAAGTGTGAGTATTGAGTGGCTGGTGATTTTGGAGAAAGTGCTAGCTCAATTCATACATGTATTTTTCGATTAACATGTAAATGCTAGCATCATTAGCCTAGCGCTAGCCATTACCCGAGACATACAAAGAGATATGAAAACACATTACATCAGCTTACCATTCAGAAACGTCCTGGCCTCTTCATTTTCCAGGTCTGACTCTGGCTGGAAGATATAAGGTTGCAGTGGCATGTGTTCACTGGCAGCCATGTCCAGTGTTCAACTGTTGTCATGGCAACCTGACGCCGAACTCAGGTTGGCATGCTAGGTGGAAGTGTGGCAACAGGAACAGCAGCTTATTTGCATTGTGAGCGACAGACACGAAAACCAACCGCCTGAGAGCCGCGCAGCACAGACAGGGTACAGAGAGGGCTGCTGTGCTCGGTCTGTGAGGAATGTTGACCAAAGGATTTCACTGACATGTCATTAAGGTGCCTGGGACCTGTGTGAACTGCTGGATGCATGATATGTCTCCTTTAACAAATTTATTGGTCAATTTATCTGGAACGACAGAAAAGCTGTACTCCACCTTGAACTGCTATATACCTGCCTTATGAAAGAGGGGGACTTCAGCTTCCTCATTTCAGATGGTATTATATGGCTGCCCAACTGACCACAGCAGCATATTACTTTTGCACAGTAGCGCCCCCACCATGGGCAAACATCAAGGTTGTTTCATACGACACAAACTCTGATGATAATGAGGTGTTGTGGGATATTATCAGTAAAAATATGATCATGTCCTCCATGTTTCCAGGATACAGACTAAATATTCAGGTGATCAAGCTTCCTTCTACTGTGACCTGCCTCGGTCTCACAACAGTGTGAAGAAGTGAACCTGGACATTCAGCAAACATTTCTCTGAGGCAGAGCTGCTCTGGATGCTGACAAAGGTTTTCTCTGGCCCCGCCCACTGATCTTCAACTCAACCAATGAGATTGTTTGTGTGTCCAGAGCAGAAATGTTTGAGGAAGTAAAAGCTCAATCAGCTTGACGTTGAGGAGAAGGTCTGTGCAGCAGAGAGGCTGTTTAGGTTTCGACTGCAGTGGAAGAACATTGGTCATCTGCTGTCTGTTTGACTTCAACAACTCCAGACATGTTGCTTCACCCTCTTTTTACTTTTCTCTCTCTTTATAGGTGAGTGTTAGAGCAGACATCAGAGTCTCATTGAACCTGCTGTGTTAACCAGATATCTGGTCAACATTTCAGATCTAGAGCTTCATCTGTTTCCATGATAGAAAAAGACTTTGGGTCAAGTTTCATCTCAAAGTGATCAAAGATGAAAGAAAAAGTCAAGAACCTTTGTTGAGTCTCTTCATGTTTGAATCTCTTGCAGACTAACTGACATGAATAATCCTCATTTTGCAGCCCTGGGTTCCATGAACAGCATAAATCCAGAAAGTACTGAAGAACATGTTTCAGAGGGAGGAAACATCAACCTGACCTGTAAATATAACGGTTCTATCTACAACATCCAGTGGTACCGACAATACCAGAGATCCAGACCAGAGTTCCTGCTCTACATCACAGAGGGACGATTGATTCATCCAAATGATTCTGATTTCTCAGCTGACATTAACAAATCAGAGAAACGTGTGCATCTGAAGATCATCTCAGCTAAAGTGACAGACTCTGCTCTCTACTACTGTGCTGTGAAGCCCACAGTGACAGGAAACACCAAAACTCTGTACAAAAACCTTTGGAGCAAAGACAACAGAATACTCCACAACATCCACTAGAGGGAGTCACACACTGTTAAACTTTAAGGATGGCCACAGAACAAATGCTCATGCCTCACAGTCCTGCTTGGTTCAGTCTGCTGCTTCACTCTGGATCAGCTCCGTCAGTCTCTCTTTGCCCTGCAATGGTCAAATCCCGCCTCTCTGCTTCCAGCTTCATACCTCCTTCAACCACCGACCTCCAGCACTAAATCTGTTCATCACTGCACTGCAGGTACTGCTCTTGTTTCTGGAGGCAGCATGGTGGCATGTTCATGGCAGCATTTCTAGTTTAATCCTTCTCCTGAGCACTTTAACCTCCTCTGTGCCCAAGTCTCTGCCCCAGGTCCCCAGCTATCAGCCTAATAGTTTTCAGTTAGGTTCCTTCGTCGCCTGCCTCCTGAGTCGTTCTCTTGGTCTGGTTGTCCTCCATCACTGCTCCACACTTTGCCTTAATACTGATGCATCAAAAACTTCAGTGTTGGTACTGCTGGATCTCAGTGCTGCATTCGACACAGCTGATGACAATATGTTGCTCAACAGACTGAAGAAGTGGGTTGGACTTTCTGGCACGGTGCTAAATTGGTTCAAATCTTACTTGGAAGATCGTGACTTCTTTGTCTCGTTAAGTATTTGTGAATCTCTGCGAACAAAGATGACATGTGGGGTCCCCCAAGGCTCCATTCTTGGGCCACTTTTGTTTAACATCTACATGCTCCCACTAGCCCAGATTATGGAGCATTATAACATCACTTACCACCTGCACGCTGATGATACACAACTCTATCTTCCAGTGTCACCAAATGACTATGGGCAATTACAGTCACTAAGACATAAATCATTGTTTTCAGTCTCAAGAATGCAAGACCCGAGGTCAGCAGCCAACTAAAACCACAGATCAAGCCAGAAATCTTGGTGTAGTTATGGACTCAGACCTGAAATTTAACAACCACATAAAGACCATCACTAAATCAGCCTATTATCATCTGAAAAACATTGCACCAATCAAAGGACTTCTGTCCAGACCAGACATGGAAAAACTGTTCATGCATTTATTCTCAGTAGGTTAGATTACTGAAATGGTGTCTTTACAGGCCTCAATAAAAAACAACCAAGCAGCTGCAGCTCATCCAGAATGCTGCTGCCTGACCAACAGCAAGAAAATGGACCATATCACACCTGTCCTTAAATCTCTGCACTGGCTCCCCGTGTGTCAAACGATAGTTTAAAATCCTGTTACTGGTCTACACTGAATTGTATGTATTTAGGCCCAAGAATGGTCTTGGGCCTAATACATCAGAGCTGATCGTTGGGTAGGAGGCAGCCAGACCCCGCATCCTGTCTGGGACAGGCTTACTCACCTTCCCCCTGCTTGGTCATACCTCCTTCAACCACCGACCTCCAGCACTAAATCTGTTCATCACTGCACTGCACTGCAGGTACTGCTCTTGTTTCTAGAGGCTGAATTTGACCAGATGGTGGCACGTTCCCAGTAACATTTCTAGTTTCATGCTTCCCCTGAGCCTGTCGCTCCAGCATCCTCTGCACCCAAGCCTCAGCACCAGGTATAAGCCCAATAGTTTTCAAGTTGGGTCCACCTTGTCTTGGCTCTATGCAGTCTCCTTGGATCTCAGTGGAGACCTCCAGTCACGGTCTCTGTGCTACAGCTCCATTACTCCCAGTCAGCCATCTTCCTCCAGTATGTTACAGTAAATACCTTCAACTTGGTATCTGACTGCTTGTCTGTCTGCATCTGGGTTTGTGAGTCCTGCAGCCCTCAACATTTATCTTTGTTAAAGCAGTTTTAAGGTTTTCCTCATCATGCAGTGTCAACAGAGAGAAGAGAAAATCCAGATCTAAGAGGAGACGGAGAGATTCAGGGAGGAGCTAAGCTGTTACTGAACTATAGAAGAGAGAGGAACTTCCATATTCAGCAGAGTTCAATACACAAACCACAAACATTACCTTTATTCAACATGCTGTCGCTGCATCATTCTGTGTTTTCTCTCATCTTTCTACTCATTCTAAAAGGTTTGTTAACTTTTACTCATTTACTTCCAATGTTGTTTGAACATGTCGACTTAATTATGGTCAAATTAATTGAGGTATCTCTTCCTTTAGGTGTCAGCTGTCAAGAACTCACTGCAGCCAAGGAAGAAGAGTCCAGTTTAGAAGACAGCACTGTTACTCTGTCCTACAGATACTCCAGAAAAGCAACTATTCAAGATTATTTCTTCTGGTATCGACAATATCCAGGAAAACCTCCAGAGTTCCTCATCTCTCACTCAGGAACAAAAAATGAAACAAATTCTAGACTGTCTGTTAAAGTGAGTGAGGACAAAACCCAAATGTATCTGCAGATCTCCTCAGCTGCAGTGACAGACTCTGCTGTGTACTACTGTGCTGTGAGGCCCACAGTGACAGGAAACACGAAAACTCTGTACAAAAACCTTTGGAGCAAAGACAACAGAATACTCCACAACATCCACTAGAGGGAGTCACACACTGTTAAACTTCAATGGGATGTGATGACACAGTCTAGATTCTTTTCAGTTGTGATGAACTTCAGCAATGAAACTAATTTGACATGAGTCTCCTCCTACTGACTGCAGAGCTGCTTCATGGCAGAGAACTGTTTGATTCCAGCTGTGAACATCAAACCAAACACAACTGACAAAACTTATTCATACTGAACATTCAATTCCAGCATTTCACCTCTGTCAACATGGAAACACTCACTGCCATTTTGTTCTTTTCAACTCTCGTAGGTACGTATGTTTCTGTCAATGTGTGATGTTTCTCAAACGATGGATTTCTCACGTTGGAGCAGAACTCTAAATAGAACATGTTGTTTCCCTCACTAGGTAACACCTTGGAAGATGATATTACTGCCAGCAAAGATGAAGAGTTTTCATCAGAGGGCCGTAGTCCTACTCTGTCCTGTAACTATTCAGTTAAAGCTGATAATCTCCAGTGGTACAGACAGGATCCTGGATCAGCTCCTCAGTTCCTTCTCCTGATCACTGATACAACAAAGCCTTCAGTGGTGGAAGCAAATCCTCCACACCCTCGACTGACTGCTGACCTGAACGCAGAGAGAAATAGAGTGGATCTGCAGATCATCTCAGCTGCAGTGACAGACTCTGCTGTGTACTACTGTGCTCTGCAGCCCACAGTGACAGGAAACACCAAAACTCTGTACAAAAACACAAGCTGACACACTGACAAGCTGCTGGAAGCCTTTTTTCCACACTGTTGTACTGAACTTTTGACCTCCACTAGAGGGCGACATTATCAAGTAGGCGGTTGCACTACTTCTGCACTGTGTTCAACCATTGTGTCAATAATAAGTGCTGCTGTGAAGAGAACAATTCTCACACTGAATGTTGAACATCAGCTAGTTTCTCCTGTTGATTTAAACCTTGTTGTAGAGATGGAACATTGGCTGTGGATTATTCTTGCTGCTCTTTTCTTTGGTAAGATAGAAACAACAACATGTTTGGATTCTTTTCTAAAGATTGATGGAAACTGGAGTTCAGAGCAGAAATCTCTCAACAGTTGAGCTGTTTCTGTCCACAGAGTAACACTGTACACTTGATATTTGACACTGTCTTCTCCTCTCAGCCTCATCAACAATGTTCGTCTAATGGCTTCATTTTCTCCACTTTGTCCAGGACTAACAGCTGGAGACACAATCTCTCCTGAAAGAGATGAAGTCAGAGGAACAGAAGGACAATCTGTCACACTCACATGTAAATATGAGTCAAGTGACAGTAATCCCTACCTTTACTGGTACAAACATCAATCTGACCTTCATGCACCTCAGTTTATACTCTATAAAGGAGCAAGATCAGGGAGTTACGAACATATTCCTGACAAAATAAAATATGGATCCGAAACATCAAGTACATCAACTGAACTGACCATCAATAAACTAACCCTGGAAGACACAGCTCTCTACTACTGTGCTGTGAAGCCCACAGTGACAGGAAACACCAAAACTCTGTACAAAAACCTTTGGAGCAAAGACAACAGAATACTCCACAACATCCACTAGAGGGAGTCACACACTGTTAAACTTCAATGGGATGAGATGATACTGATGAACTTGACATGTTGAGAGTTGTTCAACAGATGATAAAGAGGAAGGACCAATGATGTGAAGGCCCAGATCCATCAGAGTATCAATGTTCTTCCTCTCTCTCCTCCCCTCTCACTGCAGACATGAAACACTGGCTGAGAAACATCCTGATTCTGACTCTCTGGCTAGGTAACTCTTTAAACCTACTGATTGTTCTCCTTTAATCAATCATCTTTATTGATTCATCTCTTCCTCTGCATGTTCTCTTCTTCCCCAGAGTGTAAAGGAGAAGACAGAGTGATCCAGCCAGCAGGAGATGTCAATGCTACTGAAGGAGGCACAGTTACACTTAACTGTACATTTCAGACCAGTGCAACATCTTCCTATTTGTTTTGGTACAAACAAGAAGTGAATGATGTGCCAAAGTTTATACTGCAACGATACTCTGGAACAAAAGATAAACCTTTAGAGGAAGACAGAATTGATGCTACAGTCAACAAGACATCAGTTCCTCTGAAGATCCAGAAGCTTCAGCTGTCTGACTCTGCTGTGTACTACTGTGCTGTGAGGCCCACAGTGACAGGAAACACCAAAACTCTGTACAAAAACCTTTGGAGCAAAGACAACAGAATACTCCACAACATCCACTAGAGGGAGTCACACACTGTTAAACTTCAATGGGATGTGATGACACAGTCTAGAATCACTTTACTCTGACAGGATTGAGATGTAAATCTTTGGAAATGAAATTGACGCTGACAACACATTCTTTTTTTTTTTATGGCAGAAAAACAAACTTCAGGTACATTATGACATTTATAAAGATAGTCTTCGCATCTATAACCACAAATTGAAAAAGGCAAGGCAGTCTTTTTTCTGATTATCAAAAATTACACCAACAATGCCCTTACATTATTTACTGTTGTCCACAGATTGACAAACCCTACAACATCTGTCCCTCCTGAACTCCTGTCTAACAAGTCATGCAATGACTTTGCAGCTTTCTTTACAGATAAAATTCAGAGGATAAGACAAACAGTATGTAGCTATTTCTCAGGCAACTTGATTATGTCAGATTCCTTCTCAGTCTTCCAGAAATTTAGAAACATTTAAACTCTTGGACCAACCATGCATCTCACACAGACAGTCCAGAATTTTAAGTCCATGACCTGCTGTCTTGATATGCTGCCTACTAACTTCATGAAAGATGTTTTTTTAAATTGCGTTGCACCAGATGTACTTCTCTTCTATCAGGACAATTTTCCAAGGCCTTGAAAACTGCAGTGATCAAACCTCTTTTGAAGAAGCCAAATCTGGATGCCTCATTAACAAGTAACTACAGACCCATATCAAACCTTGCAATTTTATCAAAGATCATTGACAGAGTGCTTTATCAACTAATTAACACTTTCTTGATGCAATACAATCTCCTCAATGCTTTGCAGCCAGTTTTTCAACCACACCACAGCACTGACGCTGCACTTATTAAGGTGTTAAACGACATACGCCTTAATACTGATGCATCAAAAACTTCAGTGTTGGTACTGCTGGATCTCAGTGCTGCATTCGACACAGCTGATGACAATGTGTTGCTCAACAGACTGAAGAAGTGGGTTGGACTTTCTGGCACGGTGCTAAATTGGTTCAAATCTTACTTGGAAGATCGTGACTTCTTTGTCTCGTTAAGTATTTGTGAATCTCTGCGAACAAAGATGACATGTGGGGTCCCCCAAGGCTCCATTCTTGGGCCACTTTTGTTTAACATCTACATGCTCCCACTAGCCCAGATTATGGAGCATTATAACATCACTTACCACCTGCACGCTGATGATACACAACTCTATCTTCCAGTGTCACCAAATGACTATGGGCAATTACAGTCACTAAGACATAAATCATTGTTTTCAGTCTCACGAATGCAAGACCCGAGGTCAGCAGCCAACTAAAACCACAGATCAAGCCAGAAATCTTGGTGTAGTTATGGACTCAGACCTGAAATTTAACAACCACATAAAGACCATCACTAAATCAGCCTATTATCATCTGAAAAACATTGCACCAATCAAAGGACTTCTGTCCAGACCAGACATGGAAAAACTGTTCATGCATTTATTCTCAGTAGGTTAGATTACTGAAATGGTGTCTTTACAGGCCTCAATAAAAAACAACCAAGCAGCTGCAGCTCATCCAGAATGCTGCTGCCTGACCAACAGCAAGAAAATGGACCATATCACACCTGTCCTTAAATCTCTGCACTGGCTCCCCGTGTGTCAAACGATAGTTTAAAATCCTGTTACTGGTCTACACTGAATTGTATGTATTTAGGCCCAAGAATGGTCTTGGGCCTTAATACATCAGAGCTGATCGTTGGGTAGGAGGCATTCAGACCCCGCATCGTGTCTGGGACAGGCTTACTCACCTTCCCCCTGCTTGGTCATACCTCCTTCAACCACCTACCTCCAGCACTAAATCTGTTCATCACTGCACTGCAGGTACTGCTCTTGTTTCTAGAGGCTGAATTTGACCAGATGGTGGCAAGTTTCCCAGTAACATTTCTAGTTTCATCCTTCCCCTGAGCCTGTTGCTCCAGCATCCTCTGCACCCAAGCCTCAGCACCAGGTATAAGCCCAATAGTTTTCAAGTTGGGTCCACCTTTGTCTTGGCTCTATGCAGTCTCCTTGGATCTCAGTGGAGACCTCCAGTCACGGTCTCTGTGCTACAGCTCCATTACTCCCTGTCAGCCATCTTCCTCCAGTATGTTACAGTAAATACCTTCAACTTGGTATCTGACTGCTTGTCTGTCTGCATCTGGGTTTGTGAGTCCTGCAGCCCTCAACATTTATCTTTGTTAAAGCAGTTTTAAGGTTTTCCTCATCATGCAGTGTCAACAGAGAGAAGAGAAAATCCAGATCTAAGAGGAGACGGAGAGATTCAGGGAGGAGCTAAGCTGTTACTGAACTATAGAAGAGAGAGGAACTTCCATATTCAGCAGAGTTCAATACACAAACCACAAACATTACCTTTATTCAACATGCTGTCGCTGCATCATTCTGTGTTTTCTCTCATCTTTCTACTCATTCTAAAAGGTTTGTTAACTTTTACTCATTTACTTCCAATGTTGTTTGAACATGTCGACTTAATTATGGTCAAATTAATTGAGGTATCTCTTCCTTTAGGTGTCAGATGTCAAGAACTCACTGCAGTCAAGGAAGAAGAGTCCAGTTTAGAAGACAGCACTGTTACTCTGTCCTACAGATACTCCAGAAAAGCAACTATTCAAGATTATTTCTTCTGGTATCGACAATATCCAGGAAAACCTCCAGAGTTCCTCATCTCTCACTCAGGAACAAAAAATGAAACAAATTCTAGACTGTCTGTTAAAGTGAGTGAGGACAAAACCCAAATGTATCTGCAGATCTCCTCTGCTGCAGTGACAGACTCTGCTGTGTACTACTGTGCTGTGAGGCCCACAGTGACAGGAAACACCAAAACTCTGTACAAAAACCTTTGGAGCAAAGACAACAGAATACTCCACAACATCCACTAGAGGGAGTCACACACTGTTAAACTTCAATGGGATGTGATGACACAGTCTAGATTCTTTTCAGTTGTGATGAACTTCAGCAATGAAACTAATTTGACATGAGTCTCCTCCTACTGACTGCAGAGCTGCTTCATGGCAGAGAACTGTTTGATTCCAGCTGTGAACATCAAACCAAACACAACTGACAAAACTTATTCATACTGAACATTCAATTCCAGCATTTCACCTCTGTCAACATGGAAACACTCACTGCCATTTTGTTCTTTTCAACTCTCGTAGGTACGTATGTTTCTGTCAATGTGTGATGTTTCTCAAACGATGGATTTCTCACGTTGGAGCAGAACTCTAAATAGAACATGTTGTTTCCCTCACTAGGGTAACACCTTGGAAGATGATATTACTGCCAGCAAAGATGAAGAGTTTTCATCAGAGGGCCGTAGTCCTACTCTGTCCTGTAACTATCAGTTAAAGCTGATAATCTCCAGTGGTACAGACAGGATCCTGGATCAGCTCCTCAGTTCCTTCTCCTGATCACTGATACAACAAAGCCTTCAGTGGTGGAAGCAAATCCTCCACACCCTCGACTGACTGCTGACCTGAACGCAGAGAGAAATAGAGTGGATCTGCAGATCATCTCAGCTGCAGTGACAGACTCTGCTGTGTACTACTGTGCTCTGCAGCCCACAGTGACAGGAAACACCAAAACTCTGTACAAAAACCTTTGGAGCAAAGACAACAGAATACTCCACAACATCCACTAGAGGGAGTCACACACTGTTAAACTTCAATGGGATGTGATGACACAGTCTAGATTCTTTTCAGTTGTGATGAACTTCAGCAATGAAACTAATTTGACATGAGTCTCCTCCTACTGACTGCAGAGCTGCTTCATGGCAGAGAACTGTTTGATTCCAGCTGTGAACATCAAACCAAACACAACTGACAAAACTTATTCATACTGAACATTCAATTCCAGCATTTCACCTCTGTCAACATGGAAACACTCACTGCCATTTTGTTCTTTTCAACTCTCGTAGGTACGTATGTTTCTGTCAATGTGTGATGTTTCTCAAACGATGGATTTCTCACGTTGGAGCAGAACTCTAAATAGAACATGTTGTTTCCCTCACTAGGTAACACCTTGGAAGATGATATTACTGCCAGCCAAAGATGAAGAGTTTTCATCAGAGGGCCGTAGTCCTACTCTGTCCTGTAACTATTCAGTTAAAGCTCAAAATCTCCAGTGGTACAGACAGGATCCTGGATCAGCTCCTCAGTTCCTTCTCCTGATCACTGATACAACAAAGCCTTCAGTGGTGGAAGCAAATCCTCCACACCCTCGACTGATTGCTGACCTGAACGCAGAGAGAAATAGAGTGGATCTGCAGATCATCTCAGCTGCAGTGACAGACTCTGCTGTGTACTACTGTGCTCTGCAGCCCACAGTGACAGGAAACACCAAAACTCTGTACAAAAACACAAGCTGACACACTGACAAGCTGCTGGAAGCCTTTTTTCCACACTGTTGTACTGAACTTTTGACCTCCACTAGAGGGCGACATTATCAAGTAGGCGGTGCACTACTTCTGCACTGTGTTCAACCATTGTGTCAATAATAAGTGCTGCTGTGAAGAGAACAATTCTCACACTGAATGTTGAACATCAGCTAGTTTCTCCTGTTGATTTAAACCTTGTTGTAGAGATGGAACATTGGCTGTGGATTATTCTTGCTGCTCTTTTCTTTGGTAAGATAGAAACAACAACATGTTTGGATTCTTTTCTAAAGATTGATGGAAACTGGAGTTCAGAGCAGAAATCTCTCAACAGTTGAGCTGTTTCTGTCCACAGAGTAACACTGTACACTTGATATTTGACACTGTCTTCTCCTCTCAGCCTCATCAACAATGTTCGTCTAATGGCTTCATTTTCTCCACTTTGTCCAGGACTAACAGCTGGAGACACAATCTCTCCTGAAAGAGATGAAGTCAGAGGAACAGAAGGACAATCTGTCACACTCACATGTGAATATAACTCAAGTGACAGTAATCCTTACCTTTACTGGTACAAACATCAATCTGACCTTCATGCACCTCAGTTTATACTCTATAAAGGAGCAAGATCAGGGAGTTACGAACATATTCCTGACAAAATAAAATATGGATCCGAAACATCAAGTACATCAACTGAACTGACCATCAATAAACTAACCCTGGAAGACTCTGCTCTCTACTACTGTGCTGTGAGGCCCACAGTGACAGGAAACACCAAAACTCTGTACAAAAACCTTTGGAGCAAAGACAACAGAATACTCCACAACATCCACTAGAGGGAGTCACACACTGTTAAACTTCAATGGGATGAGATGATACTGATGAACTTGACATGTTGAGAGTTGTTCAACAGATGATAAAGAGGAAGGACCAATGATGTGAAGGCCCAGATCCATCAGAGTATCAATGTTCTTCCTCTCTCTCCTCCCCTCTCACTGCAGACATGAAACACTGGCTGAGAAACATCCTGATTCTGACTCTCTGGCTAGGTAACTCTTTAAACCTACTGATTGTTCTCCTTTAATCAATCATCTTTATTGATTCATCTCTTCCTCTGCATGTTCTCTTCTTCCCCAGAGTGTAAAGGAGAAGACAGAGTGATCCAGCCAGCAGGAGATGTCAATGCTACTGAAGGAGACACAGTTACACTTAACTGTACATTTCAGACCAGTGCAACATCTTCCTATTTGTTTTGGTACAAACAAGAAGTGAATGATGTGCCAAAGTTATACTGCAACGATACTCTGGAACAAAAGATAAACCTTTACAGGAAGACAGAATTGATGCTACAGTCAACAAGACATCAGTTCCTCTGAAGATCCAGAAGCTTCAGCTGTCTGACTCTGCTGTGTACTACTGTGCTGTGAAGCCCACAGTGACAGGAAACACCAAAACTCTGTACAAAAACCTTTGGAGCAAAGACAACAGAATACTCCACAACATCCACTAGAGGGAGTCACACACTGTTAAACTTTAAGGATGGCCACAGAACAAATGCTCATGCCTCACAGTCCTGCTTGGTTCAGTCTGCTGCTTCACTCTGGATCAGCTCCGTCAGTCTCTCTGCCCTGCAATGGTCAAATCCGCCTCTCTGCTTCCAGCTTTCATACCTCCTTCAACCACGACCTCCAGCACTAAATCTGTTCATCACTGCATACTCCACACTCCATCACTGCTCCACACTTTGTCCCTGCACCTGGTCATCTTCCAGACCTGCTCAGTCCATCATGCTTGCCCCCAGACTGCCTGCCTGAGGTCTCTGCTCTGCCCTTTGTCCATCACCCAGGCCGCCCTTCACAGACTTTACTATTTTGCATTTAGTTCTTGTGACCTGTTCTCCAGAACTCATCCTGTCAGTTTCCCATGTAGTCGTGCCTGTTCTGACTCTGGTCCTTGTTTCCTGTCCGTTGTCCAGTCAAGCCCTGCTGTCCTGCACTCAGCCCTTCTGCTCTGCAGTCTCCATGGATCTCACTGTGGACCTGCTCTCTGGACTCTCTCTGCCCAACTCAAGACATGATCCCTGTCTCTGTGCTTCAGCTCCATTACTCCCTGTCAGCCATCTTCCTCCAGTATGTTACAGTAAATACCTTCAACTTGGTATCTGACTGTCTGTCTGCATATTTAACAGGACTCCTACATGAGGCTGCTGTTTCTGGACTTCAGTTCTGCTTTTAATACCATCTTCCCGCAGAAACTGGGGAACAAGATGGCAGCACTAGGAACCTCATCATCTCTGTGCATACTTCCCCCTACACTACACTGCACCTTAATCATGTGCCATGATGCCTGCCACGTGAGAATAAAACTGTCTGAGTCTGCATCTGGGTTTGTGAGTCCTGCAGCCCTCAACATTTATCTTTGTTAAAGCAGTTTTAAGGTTTTCCTCATCATGCAGTGTCAACAGAGAGAAGAGAAAATCCAGATCTAAGAGGAGACGGAGAGATTCAGGGAGGAGCTAAGCTGTTACTGAACTATAGAAGAGAGAGGAACTTCCATATTCAGCAGAGTTCAATACACAAACCACAAACATTACCTTTATTCAACATGCTGTCGCTGCATCATTCTGTGTTTTCTCTCATCTTTCTACTCATTCTAAAAGGTTTGTTAACTTTTACTCATTTACTTCCAATGTTGTTTTGAACATGTCGACTTAATTATGGTCAAATTAATTGAGGTATCTCTTCCTTTAGGTGTCAGCTGTCAAGAACTCACTGCAGTCAAGGAAGAAGAGTCCAGTTTAGAAGACAGCACTGTTACTCTGTCCTACAGATACTCCAGAAAAGCAACTATTCAAGATTATTTCTTCTGGTATCGACAATATCCAGGAAAACCTCCAGAGCTCCTCATCTCTCACTCAGGAACAAAAAATGAAACAAATTCTAGACTGTCTGTTAAAGTGAGTGAGGACAAAACCCAAATGTATCTGCAGATCTCCTCTGCTGCAGTGACAGACTCTGCTGTGTACTACTGTGCTGTGAAGCCCACAGTGACAGGAAACACCAAAACTCTGTACAAAAACACAAGCTGACACACTGACAAGCTGCTGGAAGCCTTTTTTCCACACTGTTGTACTGAACTTTTGACCTCCACTAGAGGGCGACATTATCAAGTAGGCGGTGCACTACTTCTGCACTGTGTTCAACCATTGTGTCAATAATAAGTTGCTGCTGTGAAGAGAACAATTCTCACACTGAATGTTGAACATCAGCTAGTTTCTCTGTTGATTTAAACCTTGTTGTAGAGATGGAACATTGGCTGTGGATTATTCTTGCTGCTCTTTTCTTTGGTAAGATAGAACAACAACATGTTTGGATTCTTTTCTAAAGATTGATGGAAACTGGAGTTCAGAGGCAGAAATCTCTCAACAGTTGAGCTGTTTCTGTCCACAGAGTAACACTGTACACTTGATATTTGACACTGTCTTCTCCTCTCAGCCTCATCAACAATGTTCGTCTAATGGCTTCATTTTCTCCACTTTGTCCAGGACTAACAGCTGGAGACACCAATCTCTCCTGAAAGAGATGAAGTCAGAGGAACAGAAGGACAATCTGTCACACTCGCATGTAAATATCGGTCAACGGGAAGTAATCCCTACCGCTTTTTACTGGTACAAAATCAATCTGACCTTCATGCACCTCAGTTTATACTCTGGAAACGAGCAACAACAACAGGTGAATATATTCCTGATAAAATAAAATATGGATCCAAAACATCAAGTACATCAACTGAACTGACCATCAATAAACTAACCCTGGAAAGACACAGCTCTTTACTACTGTGCTGTAGAAACACAGTGATACAAAGTGTAGAAGAGGCTGTACAAAACCTGAACACAGATATCTGACTACTCTTCAAAGAGGAGGGAAGTGGTATTCAAACCACAGCTTCATATCAGATGGATTCTGCTAATTCCTGTTTTATCAGAGTCACTGTGGTTACAGCTGCTAATGAAACACTGTGGAGGATTCACATGAGCAGCAAATCCACATCAACCACAAACCAACTGGATGAAGCTTTCAGACACCATTTTACAGACTGAAAGACTTTTCAACAATACAAAGTTTTCTTGGTTACAGCCTTCATCATGTTGTTTGTCTTTTGGTCTGTACCCAGATTTCAAAGCTTCTTGTTACGACTCAGACATGATTGTCTCAGGCAGTCAGTCCTCACTTTGTCCTCAAAGTTGACGTGTTAGAAGCAGGGAAAACCAAAAAACATTTATTAACTACATGAAAGATCTAAGACTGGTTGAAATTTGGAGATCACAGAACCTAACAAGAGGAAATATTTTGCTATTCAAGCACATATAAAACCCATTGTGCATTTATTACTTTTTAATCTCTAGGGAATTGATATTTAACGTCAACACTATGACTCAAGATGGAGTCAAAGTTTGAACACTTGACTCAAGATGGAAGCTACAGGCTGATCTTCTCCAGGATCCGTCCTTTGTTAATTTTGTGAAAAATTGTATTAACAAATGTATTGAAATAAATACAATCAAACGGACAACCAGTATATAGATGGGAAGCATTTAAAGCTATATTAGGGGTGAATGAATGATCAGCTACAAGAGTTTCAAATTAAAAAATCAAACAGATTACATCACTGAAGGCAAAAAAGAGTTAATCAATAATTAAACAACAAATTAACATATTTCCAAAAACAATCATCAATTCAGTTTGTGGGAAAAGAAAAAACATCCAAAAGTTCAGTTCAGTCTTGTGTGATGTCTGTATGTATGCTGTGTATATGGGGAGGTCGACGGGGACAGGACAGGGAACAGGGAGAGGTTTTGTATCTGGTGGAAGACAAGACAGTGGCTGAGAGGGGGGAGGAAGCCTGGAGAGAGCAGGCCGGGACCACTCTCTGCAGGGATTGGTTGAGGGTTAGTGGTAGGTCTGAGTACAGCGTACCAGGACGTCCGATGCCTTGACCACACACTCTGGGTTTGCTTTTATTCCTTCTCAGTGTTGTCTCTCTACTAGAACGATAAGGTTTGTTTCCTCGTCTCCTCCATGCTGTCTTTGTCTCACTGAAACAAGTCTCCTTGCCCCCAGCTCCCAGGTGTACTTAATTGTTTGATAGTCCCTCCCCTTTACCTCTGAAAAGGGAATGCAGTGATTCACACCCTGCCACAAGCTGAAAGAACAATTAATAGTACTAAATCAAACTCTGGCAACCTATCTGTGGACCCTTTGGAGATAAATAACTTGAGATTTTTATAAATCATTGTACAATCTGAATGTACAGAAAATAGAGAAAAGCAGAAACACATTTCTTAACTAGTTGCAATTTCCAACTCTATCAGACGACGATAAAATATTAGATAATCCATTAACAATAAAAGAACTTGATGAAGCTATGGGAAATATGAATAGCGGTTTAAAGCACCTGGTCCAGAGTTTATAAACCATTTAAAAGACAACTACTAAAGCCACTTCTTGACATGTATGAGGAATCGTTTATTAAAGGAAGAGATTCATTAATGTTGGCCATTATAACCTTAATATTGAAACAAACAAAGCCGCAGCAGAATGCTCATCCTACAGGCCAATTAGTTTAATGGGAAGTGAGACAAGGTGCTCTCTAGAAGATTAGATAAAATATCTCCTTCAGTTGATTAGCGATCAACAAGGTTTTGTACAAAACAGACAGGGATATCACAACCTTAGAGTTTATTACATAAGAAACAAGATGCAAAAGACACAGCAAAGCTGTCAGCTGGACGCGTGCCAAGAATTTGATAGGATGGAATGGGGATACCTTTGAAGATTTGGGTTCCTCAAATGGCTCCAACTGCTGCATACTGTACAAACCCAACCGTGGCGATACTAAGCACAATACCATCTCAAAACTCATTACTCTACAGAGATCCACTCGGCAAGCTTGTCCATTGTCAGCTCCACATTATTACCATTAGCAAAGTGGTGGGACTGCTGGGTGTACATGGCATTGAAAAGCAGACTCTGAACGAATATCTGGGTGTTCTTATCCGATTCTGAGATGTCCGATGTGGTCCGAAGTAGATCGGACTGTTTACAAGCACTTTAAAACGTCCGAACTAAGTCTGATACAATCAGAAATTTGAATTCTCTGCTGCATGTAAACGTACTGACTGAATCAATAGTTCAATTCACCCCATCTCCATGACAGGTAGAATAAACCCTTATAAAAATGACTATTTTACCTACATTTTTTATGTTAGTTTCAAACAATCCCACTGCCACTTTCAAACAGATTCTACAATAAACTTAAAGGAGACATATCATGCAAAAATCACTTTTCCAGCTCTTCTAACTGATATATGTGAACTCCGTACAAACCCCCCCAGTCTGAAAAACAACCACCACCTCTGTTTAGCGTGCGCTGCAGCGGCCGCACCCCCCTCTTGCTGCTTGTCTCTGGGTAAAAGAATCCGATTCTGCTCCGGTTGTGACGTACAAAACTTGACCCACTTCCTGAGCTTTCCAGCAGACCAACACCCAGTCTCCACCCACCACGGCCCCTACAGGTGAGGACAACACAAAGCTCAGGTGAAGCTTCACGGAGCAGAATGTCTGGGCAAGGCTCAGACCGAGGCGTGCTCGTTCCTCTGCTGTTGGCTGCAGTGACCGGCACAAGTCGCTATATTGGCCCAGCCTGAGAGGACCGAAAGAACGGACGGTTCCGTTTACTTTTACCGAAGACGGTCCCCACACTATCGACTAGACTGTTTCACAGACAAATACAGTGAACACAGAACAACACAGGCACGAAAGAGGAGTAACTACAGAGGATGGAAATCTAAGTCTGCTTTGTGTTTCTTAGATTAGCACGAGCTAACGTCATGTATGTTGACAGGCACCGCCCCGTTATACAAGTCTTTTTAATCTGTGTAAACTGAGCAGGAGCAAAGTGTTTATCCTACAGGCAGACATTCAACTTACAAACTATGAAGGAGCAAGCAAGTAATGTCTGTACCAAACGGCTAGTGAGCGTTAGCTTCATGCTAACTGGATCAAGATTCAAGAAGCTTTAACTATCCGAGAGAAACTGCTGTGGTGAAGTAATACAGAGGTCCCAATAAGATAGACTAACATAAAATAAAGTAACTAACTAAATGCTCCAAATGACAGTTAATACGTAGGTATATAGGATATACAACAATATACATATATAACTATATGCACTGTACGATTTGGCAGAAATTGGAATAAACTAAATAGTGATAAAGTGAAATTGTGAAAAGCTGTACTTGGTTGATACACATTAACATGACGCCAGTAGTTTTTTAGTTGGAGGTCACCTTTTGTTCCTGCTCAGGTAGATAAATAGATATCTCTGTAAAGTGCTTTTTACAGCACGGTCTGAAACTAGATCCAGTCTTAGGGAGCTGGTACATAAAGTAAACAAAGGTGCAATACAAGGACAGCATCAGTTCAGTCCATGAGCTCCAGCTGGATATTGTCCAGTTTTAGTGACGTGTCAGGCTGCCTGTTCATGCAGGCTTCTGGGCTGAAACAACTAGTAGTAACTTTCACCATCACTTTATTGGCCAGGTGTGTACACACAAGGATTTTGACTCTCAATGTATATATGGACAGTTTGTGTGTGTACTCACACCTGGCAAATAAAGGTCATTATGATACATAATGAATGAGTACAATGTATATTTATATTTGTTGCTGTCAATCATATTTCTGTTTATTTCTTCTTCCCTAGACTCTACCTGGCAGCCCTCCACTTTAATGAAAGCGCTGGGTGGTCCCTAAGCTACAAACATCAGCTGGTGTGAACCGCTATTCAGATTGACACTTCCCAACAACAGCAACAGCTAAGACACTGGAAAGCAGAACCAACCGTCTGTAAGTTTTACAACCTTTATTAAGAATGGCAGTAAGTCAAAGAATGTACAAACATCGGTTATACAAGTTAAACATAAATCAGAGCTCTTAATTTATGCAAGTTCGATAGTTTAGTATTTTATTTTTTTCTCTCCTATATTGTCTTATAGGTTATGTTGGACCTCCTCTTTGAGAAGGTTTTCCTAGACACTGGCCCATATGTGGATGAGGTGCTGAAGATCCCCATCCCTGAGGGTCTCACAGTCCAGTTTGCAAGACAGGGAAGCAAGAGGTGGTAACCCACTAGGTGTTGAGGTTCAATCAAGGACCGGTCTGACCCCACGTAGCTTCCTTGACTGTCTGGGTTGTCTCTGTCACATCACACAGCTGATTCTCTGGCTGAGAAATCCCCAACGCCAGCTTACAGAGCTCCTGCAGGCCTAGTATCTGCAACAGCTAAAACAAAGTTTACATAATGGTTAGACTACTTTTCTCTCTGAAATTCTATGAAACCTAATTATATTGAACACGTTTTTTTTTCAAAAGTTGTGTGATGTTTGAAGGAATCATGATAATAAAGGTTAAATCTATCTGAACTGTTTTTTGTGCTCTCGTGTTCGATATGTAACATAACAAGTAACAAATATGACAGATTACACAGTAAGCCTTCCTCTCAAACATGAAGACCCATAGTCTGCTCTGTAGAAACTAAATGTGTTCTGCAGGGAGTAGCCTGGGCCATCATGCATGTTGGCTGAACTGGAACCTGCTGTAGTCTTCTTGTTACCTAGTAAAGTAGAAACGCTAAGTCCCACTACATTATAGAAATGATGACTATGTAATGCCATACCTGTGGTATCTCCCTGCAGCAGATATTCTCTGGCTCTGTGGGCATTGTGGCACAATTTCCACAAGTCCACCTGTCATAGGAAAGAAAGTGACACAATGTAATAGAGTTCAGACTAAAGTGTGAGTATTGAGGGGCTGGTGATTTTGGAGAAAGTGCTAGCTCAATTCATACATGTATTTTTCGATTAACATGTAAATGCTAGCATCATTAGCCTAGCGCTAGCCATTACCCGAGACATACCAAAGAGATATGAAAACACATTACATCAGCTTACCATTCAGAAACGTCCTGGCCTCTTCATTTTCCAGGTCTGACTCTGGCTGGAAGATATAAGGTTGCAGTGGCATGTGTTCACTGGCAGCCATGTCCAGTGTTCAACTGTTGTCATGGCAACCTGACGCCGAACTCAGGTCGGCATGCTAGGTGGAAGTGTGGCAACAGGAAACAGCAGCTTATTTGCATTGTGAGCGACAGACACGAAAACCAACCGCCTGAGAGCCGCGCAGCACAGACAGGGTACAGAGAGGGCTGCTGTGCTCGGTCTGTGAGGAATGTTGACCAAAGGATTCACTGACATGTCATTAAGGTGCCTGGGACCTGTGTGAACTGCTGGTATTGCATGATATGTCTCCTTTAACAAATTTATTGGTCAATTTATCTGGAACGACAGAAAAGCTGTACTCCACCTTGAACTGCTATACCTGCCTTATGAAGAGGGGGACTTCAGCTTCCTCATTTCAGATGGTATTATATGGCTGCCCAACTGACCACAGCAGCATATTACTTTTGCACAGTAGCGCCCCCACCATGGGCAAACATCAAGGTTGTTTCATACGACACAAACTCTGATGATAATGAGGTGTTGTGGGATATATCAGTAAAAATATGATCATGTCCTCCATGTTTTCCAGGATACAGACTAAATATTCAGGTGATCAAGCTTCCTTCTACTGTGACCTGCCTCGGTCTCACAACAGTGTGAAGAAGTGAATCTGGACATTCAGCAAACATTTCTCTGAGGCAGAGCTGCTCTGGATGCTGACAAAGGTTTTCTCTGGCCCCGCCCACTGATCTTCAACTCAACCAATGAGATTGTTTGTGTGTCCAGAGCAGAAATGTTTGAGGAAGTAAAAGCTCAATCAGCTTGACGTTGAGGAGAAGGTCTGTGCAGCAGAGAGGCTGTTTAGGTTTCGACTGCAGTGGAAGAACATTGGTCATCTGCTGTCTGTTTGACTTCAACAACTCCAGACATGTTGCTTCACCTCTTTTTACTTTTCTCTCTCTTTATAGGTGAGTGTTAGAGCAGACATCAGAGTCTCATTGAACCTGCTGTGTTAACCAGATATCTGGTCAACATTTCAGATCTAGAGCTTCATCTGTTTCCATGATAGAAAAAGACTTTGGGTCAAGTTTCATCTCAAAGTGATCAAAGATGAAAGAAAAAGTCAAGAACCTTTGTTGAGTCTCTTCATGTTTGAATCTCTTGCAGACTAACTGACATGAATAATCCTCATTTTGCAGCCCTGGGTTCCATGAACAGCATAAATCCAGAAAGTACTGAAGAACATGTTTCAGAGGGAGGAAACATCAACCTGACCTGTAAATATAACGGTTCTATCTACAACATCCAGTGGTACCGACAATACCAGAGATCCAGACCAGAGTTCCTGCTCTACATCACAGAGGGACGATTGATTCATCCAAATGATTCTGATTTCTCAGCTGACATTAACAAATCAGAGAAACGTGTGCATCTGAAGATCATCTCAGCTAAAGTGACAGACTCTGCTGTGTACTACTGTGCTCTGCAGCCCACAGTGACAGGAAACACCAAAACTCTGTACAAAACCTTTGGAGCAAAGACAACAGAATACTCCACAACATCCACTAGAGGGAGTCACACACTGTTAAACTTCAATGGGATGAGATGATACTGATGACTTGACATGTTGAGAGTTGTTCAACAGATGATAAAGAGGAAGGACCAATGATGTGAAGGCCCAGATCCATCAGAGTATCAATGTTCTTCCTCTCTCTCCTCCCCTCTCACTGCAGACATGAAACACTGGCTGAGAAACATCCTGATTCTGACTCTCTGGCTAGGTAACTCTTTAAACCTACTGATTGTTCTCCTTTAATCAATCATCTTTATTGATTCATCTCTTCCTCTGCATGTTCTCTTCTTCCCCAGAGTGTAAAGGAGAAGACAGAGTGATCCAGCCAGCAGGAGATGTCAATGCTACTGAAGGAGACACAGTTACACTTAACTGTACATTTCAGACCAGTGACAGCAGTCCATCTCTCTTCTGGTACAAACAAGAAGTGAATGATGTGCCAAAGTTTATACTGCAACGATACTCTGGAACAAAAGATAAACCTTTACAGGAAGACAGAATTGATGCTACAGTCAACAAGACATCAGTTCCTCTGAAGATCCAGAAGCTTCAGCTGTCTGACTCTGCTGTGTACTACTGTGCTGTGAAGCCCACAGTGACAGGAAACACCAAAACTCTGTACAAAAACCTTTGGAGCAAAGACAACAGAATACTCCACAACATCCACTAGAGGGAGTCACACACTGTTAAACTTTAAGGATGGCCACAGAACAAATGCTCATGCCTCACAGTCCTGCTTGGTTCAGTCTGCTGCTTCACTCTGGATCAGCTCCGTCAGTCTCTCTTTGCCCTGCAATGGTCAAATCCCGCCTCTCTGCTTCCAGCTTCATACCTCCTTCAACCACCGACCTCCAGCACTAAATCTGTTCATCACTGCATACTCCACACTCCATCACTGCTCCACACTTTGTCCCTGCACCTGGTCATCTTCCAGACCTGCTCAGTCCATCATGCTTGCCCCCAGACTGCCTGCCTGAGGTCTCTGCTCTGCCCTTGTCCATCACCCAGGCCGCCCTTCACAGACTTTACTATTTTGCATTTAGTTCTTGTGACCTGTTCTCCAGAACTCATCCTGTCAGTTTCCCATGTAGTCGTGCCTGTTCTGACTCTGGTCCTTGTTTCCTGTCCGTTGTCCAGTCAAGCCCTGCTGTCCTGCACTCAGCCCTTCTGCTCTGCAGTCTCCATGGATCTCACTGTGGACCTGCTCTCTGGACTCTCTCTTGCCCAACTCAAGACATGATCCCTGTCTCTGTGCTACAGCTCCATTACTCCCTGTCAGCCATCTTCCTCCAGTATGTTACAGTAAATACCTTCAACTTGGTATCTGACTGTCTGTCTGCATATTTAACAGGACTCCTACATGAGGCTGCTGTTTCTGGACTTCAGTTCTGCTTTTAATACCATCTTCCCGCAGAAAACTGGGGAACAAGATGGCAGCACTAGGAACCTCATCATCTCTGTGCATACTTCCCCCTACACTACACTGCACCTTAATCATGTGCCATGATGCCTGCCACGTGAGAATAAAACTGTCTGAGTCTGCATCTGGGTTTGTGAGTCCTGCAGCCCTCAACATTTATCTTTGTTAAAGCAGTTTTAAGGTTTTCCTCATCATGCAGTGTCAACAGAGAGAAGAGAAAATCCAGATCTAAGAGGAGACGGAGAGATTCAGGGAGGAGCTAAGCTGTTACTGAACTATAGAAGAGAGAGGAACTTCCATATTCAGCAGAGTTCAATACACAAACCACAAACATTACCTTTATTCAACATGCTGTCGCTGCATCATTCTGTGTTTTCTCTCATCTTTCTACTCATTCTAAAAGGTTTGTTAACTTTTACTCATTTGCTTCCAATGTTGTTTGAACATGTCGACTTAATTATGGTCAAATTAATTGAGGTATCTCTTCCTTTAGGTGTCAGCTGTCAAGAACTCACTGCAGTCAAGGAAGAAGAGTCCAGTTTAGAAGACAGCACTGTTACTCTGTCCTACAGATACTCCAGAAAAGCAACTGTTGGTGATTATTTCTTCTGGTATCGACAATATCCTGGAAAACCTCCAGAGTTCCTCTTCTACATCTCAGGACAAAATGAATCTAGACAAGCAGAGTCTTTGAAATCAGACAAAATTTTCTCAACAAAACTGAGTGACGAAAAGAAACGTGTAGATCTGCAGATCTCCTCTGCTGCAGTGACAGACTCTGCTGTGTACTACTGTGCTGTGAAGCCCACAGTGACAGGAAACACCAAAACTCTGTACAAAAACCTTTGGAGCAAAGACAACAGAATACTCCACAACATCCACTAGAGGGAGTCACACACTGTTAGATGAAAGCTTTAGAAATGAAACCACTGAAAAATGATGCACTCTGAACGTTTACTGTGACTTAACCAGCACAGTAACTCGCCTGATCAAGTGGTCAAGCATGAAAAAAAGAGCTTTTCACTGCTCATCAAGACACAGAAACAAATCCGATATTTCCCTGAAACCAGAGATCTCAATCACAAAAATCTTTTGCCAAGAAGTGCTGTTGTAGTGATGTTAGAAGCAGGAGAGTTGTGAGTATGTCTGACTCTGGTAAAGCCCAGAAGACGTTAGGTCCAAGTTCTGTTCATGTCATAGGATCACAAGAGATGTACATAAGACCAGAGACATGGATTGAAGAGGATTTGTCTTCATGAATCCAATCTGAGTCAAGTTTGGATCTTTAGGTTTGGAGATAGTCAAGTCTTCATCTTCAGTCAATTCTCTGGGATAAATTACAAACTGCCCAACCCTGTTTCTTACCTGGTTGTTCTAAATAACAGAATGTGAAAAAAATTGTAATATTTTGTTCCTTGTTTTGCTCTGAACCCCCAACAGCCCACTGAAGGAACCCTGCTGGTTTCCAAAGCCCACTTTGAACACATTACTTCCTGTGTTGTTTCCCCAAAGCTTTACACATCATTGTTTCTCTCCAGATTGATTGTCATTCTCAGAGTTGAAGGTTGATCTAAGAGGAGACGGAGAGATTCAGGGAGGAGCTAAGCTGTTACTGAACTATAGAAGAGAGAGGAACTTCCATATTCAGCAGAGTTCAATACACAAACCACAAACATTACCTTTATTCAACATGCTGTCGCTGCATCATTCTGTGTTTTCTCTCATCTTTCTACTCATTCTAAAAGGTTTGTTAACTTTTACTCATTTACTTCCAATGTTGTTTGAACATGTCGACTTAATTATGGTCAAATTAATTGAGGTATCTCTTCCTTTAGGTGTCAGCTGTCAAGAACTCACTGCAGTCAAGGAAGAAGAGTCCAGTTTAGAAGACAGCACTGTTACTCTGTCCTACAGATACTCCAGAAAAGCAACTGGTGCTGATTATTTCTTCTGGTATCGACAATATCCAGGAAAACCTCCAGAGTTCCTCATCTCTCACTTGGGAACAAAAAATGAAACAAATTCTAGACTGTCTGTTAAAGTGAGTGAGGACAAAACCCAAATGTATCTGCAGATCTCCTCTGCTGCAGTGACAGACTCTGCTGTGTACTACTGTGCTCTGCAGCCCACAGTGACAGGAAACACCAAAACTCTGTACAAAAACCTTTGGAGCAAAGACAACAGAATACTCCACAACATCCACTAGAGGGAGTCACACACTGTTAAACTTCAATGGGATGAGATGATACTGATGAACTTGACATGTTGAGAGTTGTTCAACAGATGATAAAGAGGAAGGACCAATGATGTGAAGGCCCAGATCCATCAGAGTATCAATGTTCTTCCTCTCTCTCCTCCCCTCTCACTGCAGACATGAAACACTGGCTGAGAAACATCCTGATTCTGACTCTCTGGCTAGGTAACTCTTTAAACCTACTGATTGTTCTCCTTTAATCAATCATCTTTATTGATTCATCTCTTCCTCTGCATGTTCTCTTCTTCCCCAGAGTGTAAAGGAGAAGACAGAGTGATCCAGCCAGCAGGAGATGTCAATGCTACTGAAGGAGACACAGTTACACTTAACTGTACATTTCAGACCAGCGACAGAAATCCATATCTCTTCTGGTACAAACAAGAAGTGAATGACATTCCTATTTATATTTTGCGTCGTGATACTTTCAAAAGTGAAAATAATGCTGCTGAGTTCCCGAAAGAAAGATTTAATGCAACAATCCAGGATAAGTCAGTTCCTCTGAAGATCCAGAAGCTTCAGCTGTCTGACTCTGCTGTGTACTACTGTGCTGTGAAGCCCACAGTGACAGGAAACACCAAAACTCTGTACAAAAACCTTTGGAGCAAAGACAACAGAATACTCCACAACATCCACTAGAGGGAGTCACACACTGTTAAACTTTAAGGATGGCCACAGAACAAATGCTCATGCCTCACAGTCCTGCTTGGTTCAGTCTGCTGCTTCACTCTGGATCAGCTCCGTCAGTCTCTCTTTGCCCTGCAATGGTCAAATCCCGCCTCTCTGCTTCCAGCTTCATACCTCCTTCAACCACCGACCTCCAGCACTAAATCTGTTCATCACTGCATACTCCACACTCCATCACTGCTCCACACTTTGTCCCTGCACCTGGTCATCTTCCAGACCTGCTCAGTCCATCATGCTTGCCCCCAGACTGCCTGCCTGAGGTCTCTGCTCTGCCCTTGTCCATCACCCAGGCCGCCCTTCACAGACTTTACCATTTTGCATTTAGTTCTTGTGACCTGTTCTCCAGAACTCATCCTGTCAGTTTCCCATGTAGTCGTGCCTGTTCTGACTCTGGTCCTTGTTTCCTGTCCGTTGTCCAGTCAAGCCCTGCTGTCCTGCACTCAGCCCTTCTGCTCTGCAGTCTCCATGGATCTCACTGTGGACCTGCTCTCTGGACTCTCTCTGCCCAACTCAAGACATGATCCCTGTCTCTGTGCTACAGCTCCATTACTCCCTGTCAGCCATCTTCCTCCAGTATGTTACAGTAAATACCTTCAACTTGGTATCTGACTGGTCTGTCTGCATATTAACAGGACTCCTACATGAGGCTGCTGTTTCTGGACTTCAGTTCTGCTTTAATACCATCTTCCCGCAGAAACTGGGGAACAAGATGGCAGCACTAGGAACCTCATCATCTCTGTGCATACTTCCCCCTACACTACACTGCACCTTAATCATGTGCCATGATGCCTGCCACGTGAGAATAAAACTGTCTGAGTCTGCATCTGGGTTTGTGAGTCCTGCAGCCCTCAACATTTATCTTTGTTAAAGCAGTTTTAAGGTTTTCCTCATCATGCAGTGTCAACAGAGAGAAGAGAAAATCCAGATCTAAGAGGAGACGAGAGATTCAGGGAGGAGCTAAGCTGTTACTGAACTATAGAAGAGAGAGGAACTTCCATATTCAGCAGAGTTCAATACACAAACCACAAACATTACCTTTATTCAACATGCTGTCGCTGCATCATTCTGTGTTTTCTCTCATCTTTCTACTCATTCTAAAAGGTTTGTTAACTTTTACTCATTTACTTCCAATGTTGTTTGAACATGTCGACTTAATTATGGTCAAATTAATTGAGGTATCTCTTCCTTTAGGTGTCAGCTGTCAAGAACTCACTGCAGTCAAGGAAGAAGAGTCCAGTTTAGAAGACAGCACTGTTACTCTGTCCTACAGATACTCCAGAAAAGCAACTGGTGGTGATTATTTCTTCTGGTATCGACAATATCCAGGAAAACCTCCAGAGCTCCTCATCTCTCACTCAGGAACAAAAAATGAAACAAATTCTAGACTGTCTGTTAAAGTGAGTGAGGACAAAACCCAAATGTATCTGCAGATCTCCTCAGCTGCAGTGACAGACTCTGCTGTGTACTACTGTGCTGTGAGGCCCACAGTGACAGGAAACACCAAAACTCTGTACAAAAACACAAGCTGACACACTGACAAGCTGCTGGAAGCCTTTTTTCCACACTGTTGTACTGAACTTTTGACCTCCACTAGAGGGCGACATTATCAAGTAGGCGGTGCACTACTTCTGCACTGTGTTCAACCATTGTGTCAATAATAAGTGCTGCTCTGAAGAGAACAATTCTCACACTGAATGTTGAACATCAGCTAGTTTCTCCTGTTGATTTAAACCTTGTTGTAGAGATGGAACATTGGCTGTGGATTATTCTTGCTGCTCTTTTCTTTGGTAAGATAGAAACAACAACATGTTTGGATTCTTTTCTAAAGATTGATGGAAACTGGAGTTCAGAGCAGAAATCTCTCAACAGTTGAGCTGTTTCTGTCCACAGAGTAACACTGTACACTTGATATTTGACACTGTCTTCTCCTCTCAGCCTCATCAACAATGTTTGTCTAATGGCTTCATTTTCTCCACTTTGTCCAGGACTAACAGCTGGAGACACAATCTCTCCTGAAAGAGATGAAGTCAGAGGAACAGAAGGACAATCTGTCACACTCACATGTGAATATAAGACAAATTACGAATATCCAGTCCTTTACTGGTACAAACATCAATCTGACCTTCATGCACCTCAGTTTATACTCTATAAAGGAGGAAAAAAAGAAACAGGTGAACATATTCCTGACAAAATAAAATATGGATCCAAAACATCAAGTACATCAACTGAACTGACCATCAATAAACTAACCCTGGAAGACACAGCTCTCTACTACTGTGCTGTAGAAACACAGTGATACAAAGTGTAGAAGAGGCTGTACAAAAACCTGAACACAGATATCTGACTACTCTTCAAAGAGGAGGGAAGTGGTATTCAAACCACAGCTTCATATCAGATGGATTCTGCTAATTCCTGTTTTATCAGAGTCACTGTGGTTACAGCTTGCTAATGAAACACTGTGGGAGGATTCACATGAGCAGCAAATCCACATCAACCACAAACCAACTGGATGAAGCTTCAGACACCATTTTACAGACTGAAAGACTTTTCAACAATACAAAGTTTTCTTGGTTACAGCCTTCATCATGTTGTTTGTCTTTTGGTCTGTACCCAGATTTCAAAGCTTCTTGTTACGACTCAGACATGATGTCTCAGGCAGTCAGTCCTCACTTTGTCCTCAAAGTTGACGTGTTAGAAGCAGGAAAACCAAAAAACATTTATTAACTACATGAAAGATCTAAGACTGGTTGAAATTTGGAGATCACAGAACCTAAACAAGAGGAAATATTCTTGCTATTCAAGCACATATAAAACCCATTGTGCATTTATTACTTTTTAATCTCTAGGGAATTGATATTTAACGTCAACACTATGACTCAAGATGGAGTCAAAGTTTGAACACTTGACTCAAGATGGAAGCTACAGGCTGATCTGCTCCAGGATCCGTCCTTTGTTAATTTTGTGAAAAATTGTATTAACAAATGTATTGAAATAAATACAAATCAAACGACAACCAGTATTAGATGGGAAGCATTTAAAGCTATATTAGGGGTGAAATGATCAGCTACAAGAGTTTCAAATAAAAAATCAAACAGATACATCACTGAAGGCAAAAAAGAGTTAATCAATAATTAAACAACAAATTAACATATTTCCAAAAACAATCATCAATTCAGTTTGTGGGAAAAGAAAAACATCCAAAGTTCAGTTCAGTCTTGTGTGATGTCTGTATGTATGCCTGTGTATATGGGGAGGTCGACGGGGACAGGACAGGGAACAGGGAGAGGTTTTTGTATCTGGTGGAAGACAAGACAGTGGCTGAGAGGGGGGAGGAAGCCTGGAGAGAGACAGGCCGAGACCACTTATCTGCAGGATTGGTTGAGGTTAGTGGTAGGTCTGAGTACAGCGTACCAGGACGTCCGATGCCTTGACACACACTCTGGGTTGCTTTTATTCCTTCTCAGTGTTGTCTCTCTACAGAACGATAAGTTTGTTTCCTCGTCTCCTCCATGCTGTCTTTGTCTAACTGAAACAAGTCTCCTTCCCCCAGCGCCCAGGTGTACTTAATTGTTTGATAGTCCCTCCCCTTACCTCTGAAAAGGGAATGCAGTGATTCACACCCTGCCACAAGCTGAAAGAACAATTAATAGTACTAAATCAAACTCTGGCAACCTATCTGTGGACCCTTTGGAGATAAATAACTTGAGATTTTTATAAATCATTGTACAAATCTGAATGTACAGAAAATAGAGAAAAGCAGAACACATTTCTTAACTAGTTGCAATTTCCAACTATATCAGACGACGATAAAATATTAGATAATCCATTAACAATAAAAGAACTTGATGAAGCTATGGGAAATATGAATAGCGGTAAAGCACCTGGTCCAGAGTTTTATAAACCATTTAAAAGACAACTACTAAAGCCACTTCTTGACATGTATGAGGAATCGTTTATTAAAGGAAGAGATTCATTAATGTTGGCCATTATAACCTTAATATTGAAACCAAACAAAGCCGCAGCAGAATGCTCATCCTACAGGCCAATTAGTTTAATGGGAAGTGAGACAAGGTGCTCTCTAGAAGATTAGATAAAATATCTCCTTCAGTTGATTAGCGATCAACAAGGTTTTGTACAAAACAGACAGGGATATCACAACCTTAGAGTTTATTACATAAGAAACAAGATGCAAAAGACACAGCAAAGCTGTCAGCTGACGCGTGCCAAGAATTTGATAGGATGGAATGGGGATACCTTTGAAGATTTGGGTTCCTCAAATGGCTCCAACTGCTGCATACTGTACAAACCCAACCGTGGCGATACTAAGCAACAATACCATCTCAAAACTCATTACTCTACAGAGATCCACTCGGCAAGCTTGTCCATTGTCAGCTCCACATTATTCACATTAGCAAAGTGGTGGGACTGCTGGGTGTACATGGCATTGAAAAGCAGACTATGAACGAATTATCTGGGTGTTCTTATCCGATTCTGAGATGTCCGATGTGGTCCGAAGTAGATCGGACTGTTTACAAGCACTTTAAAAAGTCTGAACTAAGTCTGATACAATCAGAAATTTGAATTTCTTGCTGCATGTAAACGTACTGACTGAATCAATAGTTCAATTCACCCATCTCCATGACAGGTAGAATAAACCTTATAAAAATGACTATTTTACCTACATTTTTATGTTAGTTTCAAACAATCCCACTGCCACTTTCAAACAGATTCTACAATAAACTTAAAGGAGACATATCATGCAAAAATCACTTTTCCAGCTCTTCTAACTGATATCTGTGAACTCCGTACAAACCCCCCAGTCTGAAAAACAACCACCACCTCTGTTTAGCGTGCGCTGCAGCGGCCGCACCCCCCTCTTGCTGCTTGTCTCTGGGTAAAAGAATCCGATTCTGCTCCGGTTGTGACGTACAAAACTTGACCCACTTCCTGAGCTTTCCAGCAGACCAACACCCAGTCTCCACCCACCACGGCCTACAGGTGAGGACAACACAAAGCTCAGGTGAAGCTTCACGGAGCAGAATGTCTGGGCAAGGCTCAGACCGAGGCGTGCTCGTTCCTCTGCTGTTGGCTGCAGTGACCGGCACAAGTCGCTATATTGGCCCAGCCTGAGAGGACCGAAGAACGGACGATTCCGTTTACTTTTACCGAAGACGTCCCCACACTATCGACTAGACTGTTTCACAGACAAATACAGTGAACACAGAACAACACAGGCACGAAAGAGGAGTAACTACAGAGGATGGAAATCTAAGTCTGCTTTGTGTTTCTTAGATTAGCACGAGCTAACGTCATGTATGTTGACAGGCACCGCCCCGTTATACAAGTCTTTTTAAATCTGTGTAAACTGAGCAGGAGCAAAGTGTTTATCCTACAGGCAGACATTCAACTTACAAACTATGAAGGAGCAAGCAAGTAATGTCTGTACCAAACGGCTAGTGAGCGTTAGCTTCATGCTAACTGGATCAAGATTCAAGAAGCTTTAACTATCCGAGAGAAACTGCTGTGGTGAAGTAATACAGAGGTCAAATAAGATAGACTAACATAAAATAAGTAACTAACTAAATGCTCCAAATGACAGTTAATACGTAGGTATATAGGATATACAACAATATACATATATAACTATATGCACTGTACGATTTGGCAGAAATTGGAATAAACTAAATAGTGATAAAGTGAAATTGTGAAAAGCTGTACTTGGTTGACACACATTAACATGACGCCAGTAGTTTTTTAGTTGGAGGTCACCTTTTGTTCCTGCTCAGGTAGATAATAGATATCTCTGTAAAGTGCTTTTTACAGCACGGTCTGAAACTAGATCCAGTCTTAGGGAGCTGGTACATAAAGTAAACAAAGGTGCAATACAAGGACAGCATCAGTTCAGTCCATGAGCTCCAGCTGGATATTGTCCAGTTTTAGTGACGTGTCAGGCTGCCTGTTCATGCAGGCTTCTGGGCTGAAACAACTAGTAGTAACTTTCACCATCACTTTATTGGCCAGGTGTGTGTACACACAAGGATTTTGACTCTCAATGTATATATGGACAGTTTGTGTGTGTACTCACACCTGGCAAATAAAGGTCATTATGATACATAATGAATGAGTACAATGTATATTTATATTTGTGCTGTCAATCATATTTCTGTTATTTCTTCTTCCCTAGACTCTACCTGGCAGCCCTCCACTTTAATGAAAGCGCTGGGTGTCCCTAAGCTACAACATCAGCTGGTGAACCGCTATTCAGATTGAACTTCCCAACAACAGCAACAGCTAAGACACTGAAAGCAGAACCAACCGTCTGTAAGTTTTACAACCTTTTATTAAGAATGGCAGTAAGTCAAAGAATGTACAAACATCGGTTATACAAGTTAAACATAAATCAGAGCTCTTAATTTATGTAAGTTCGATAGTTTAGTATTTTATTTTTTTCTCTCCTATATTGTCTTATAGGTTATGTTGGACCTCCTCTTTGAGAAGGTTTTCCTAGACACTGGCCCATATGTGGATGAGGTGCTGAAGATCCCCATCCCTGAGGGTCTCACAGTCCAGTTTGCAAGGACCAGGGAAGCAAGAGGTGGTAACCACTAGGTGTTGAGGTTCAATCAAGGACCGGTCTGACCCCACGTAGCTTCCTTGACTGTCTGGGTTGTCTCTGTCACAATCACACAGCTGATTCTCTGGCTGAGAAATCCCCAACGCCAGCTTACAGAGCTCCTGCAGGCCTAGTATCTGCAACAGCTAAAACAAAGTTTACATAATGGTTAGACTACTTTTCTTCTGAAATTCTATGAAACCTAATTATATTGAACACGTTTTTTTTTTCAAAAGTTGTGTGATGTTTGAAGGAATCATGATAATAAAGGTTAAATCTATCTGAACTGTTTTTTGTGCTCTCAGTGTTCGATATGTAACATAACAAGTAACAAATATGACAGATTAACAGTAAGCCTTCCTCTCAAACATGAAGACCCATAGTCTGCTCTGTAGAAACTAAATGTGTTCTGCAGGGAGTAGCCTGGGTCCATCATGCATGTTGGCTGAACTGGAACCTGCTGTAGTCTTCTTGTTACCTAGTAAAGTAGAAACGCTAAGTCACACTACATTATAGAAATGATGACTATGTAATGCCATACCTGTGGTATCTCCCTGCAGCAGATATTCTCTGGCTCTGTGGGCATTGTGGCACAATTTCCACAAGTCCACCTGTCATAGGAAAGAAAGTGACAACAATGTAATAGAGTTCAGACTAAAGTGTGAGTATTGAGTGGCTGGTGATTTTGGAGAAAGTGCTAGCTCAATTCATACATGTATTTTTTCGATTAACATGTAAATGCTAGCATCATTAGCCTAGCGCTAGCCATTACCCGAGACATACAAAGAGATATGAAAACACATTACATCAGCTTACCATTCAGAAACGTCCTGGCCTCTTCATTTTCCAGGTCTGACTCTGGCTGGAAGATATAAGGTTGCAGTGGCATGTGTTCACTGGCAGCCATGTCCAGTGTTCAACTGTTGTCATGGCAACCTGACGCCGAACTCAGGTCGGCATGCTAGGTGGAAGTGTGGCAACAGGAACAGCAGCTTATTTGCATTGTGAGCGACAGACACGAAAACCTACCGCCTGAGAGCCGCGCAGCACAGACAGGGTACAGAGAGGGCTGCTGTGCTCGGTCTGTGAGGAATGTTGACCAAAGGATTTCACTGACATGTCATTAAGGTGCCTGGGACCTGTGTGAACTGCTGGATGCATGATATGTCTCCTTTAAACAAATTTATTGGTCAATTTATCTGGAACGACAGAAAAGCTGTACTCCACCTTGAACTGCTATACCTGCCTTATGAAAGAGGGGGACTTCAGCTTCCTCATTTCAGATGGTATTATATGGCTGCCCAACTGACCACAGCAGCATATTACTTTTGCACAGTAGCGCCCCCACCATGGGCAAACATCAAGGTTGTTTCATACGACACAAACTCTGATGATAATGAGGTGTTGTGGGATATTATCAGTAAAAATATGATCATGTCCTCCATGTTTCCAGGATACAGACTAAATATTCAGGTGATCAAGCTTCCTTCTACTGTGACCTGCCTCGGTCTCACAACAGTGTGAAGAAGTGAATCTGGACATTCAGCAAACATTTCTCTGAGGCAGAGCTGCTCTGGATGCTGACAAAGGTTTTCTCTGGCCCCGCCCACTGATCTTCAACTCAACCAATGAGATTGTTTGTGTGTCCAGAGCAGAAATGTTTGAGGAAGTAAAAGCTCAATCAGCTTGACGTTGAGGAGAAGGTCTGTGCAGCAGAGAGGCTGTTTAGGTTTCGACTGCAGTGGAAGAACATTGGTCATCTGCTGTCTGTTTGACTTCAACAACTCCAGACATGTTGCTTCACCTCTTTTTACTTTTCTCTCTCTTTATAGGTGAGTGTTAGAGCAGACATCAGAGTCTCATTGAACCTGCTGTGTTAACCAGATATCTGGTCAACATTTCAGATCTAGAGCTTCATCTGTTTCCATGATAGAAAAAGACTTTGGGTCAAGTTTCATCTCAAAGTGATCAAAGATGAAAGAAAAAGTCAAGAACCTTTGTTGAGTCTCTTCATGTTTGAATCTCTTGCAGACTAACTGACATGAATAATCCTCATTTTGCAGCCCTGGGTTCCATGAACAGCATAAATCCAGAAAGTACTGAAGAACATGTTTCAGAGGGAGGAAACATCAACCTGACCTGTAAATATAACGGTTCTATCTACAACATCCAGTGGTACCGACAATACCAGAGATCCAGACCAGAGTTCCTGCTCTGCATCACAGAGGGACGATTGATTCATCCAAATGATTCTGATTTCTCAGCTGACATTAACAAATCAGAGAAACGTGTGCATCTGAAGATCATCTCAGCTAAAGTGACAGACTCTGCTGTGTACTACTGTGCTCTGCAGCCCACAGTGACAGGAAACACCAAAACTCTGTACAAAAACCTTTGGAGCAAAGACAACAGAATACTCCACAACATCCACTAGAGGGAGTCACACACTGTTAAACTTCAATGGGATGAGATGATACTGATGAACTTGACATGTTGAGAGTTGTTCAACAGATGATAAAGAGGAAGGACCAATGATGTGAAGGCCCAGATCCATCAGAGTATCAATGTTCTTCCTCTCTCTCCTCCCCTCTCACTGCAGACATGAAACACTGGCTGAGAAACATCCTGATTCTGACTCTCTGGCTAGGTAACTCTTTAAACCTACTGATTGTTCTCCTTTAATCAATCATCTTTATTGATTCATCTCTTCCTCTGCATGTTCTCTTCTTCCCCAGAGTGTAAAGGAGAAGACAGAGTGATCCAGCCAGGCAGGAGATGTCAATGCTACTGAAGGAGACACAGTCACACTTAACTGTACATGTCAGACCAGTGACAGAAATGCATATCTCTTCTGGTAACAAACAAGAAGTGAATGACATTCCTATTTATATTTTGCGTCGTGATACTTTCAAAAGTGAAGATAATGCTGCTGAGTTCCCGAACAGAAAGATTTGATGCAACAATCCAGGATAAGTCAGTTCCTCTGAAGATCCAGAAGCTTCAGCTGTCTGACTCTGCTGTGTACTACTGTGGCTGTGAGGCCCACAGTGACAGGAAACACCAAAACTCTGTACAAAAACCTTTGGAGCAAAGACAACAGAATACTCCACAACATCCACTAGAGGGACGTCACACACTGTTAAACTTTAAGAGGATGGCCACAGAACAAATGCTCATGGCCTCACAGTCCTGCTGGTTCAGTCTGCTGCTTCACTCTGGATCAGCTCCGTCAGTCTCTCTTTGCCCTGCAATGGTCAAATCCCGCCTCTCTGCTTCCAGCTTCATACCTCCTTCAACCACCGACCTCCAGCACTAAATCTGTTCATCACTGCACTGCACTGCAGGTACTGCTCTTGTTTCTAGAGGCTGAATTTGACCAGATGGTGGCACGTTCCCAGTAACATTTCTAGTTTCATGCTTCCCCTGAGCCTGTCGCTCCAGCATCCTCTGCACCCAAGCCTCAGCACCAGGTATAAGCCCAATAGTTTTCAAGTTGGGTCCACCTTTGTCTTGGCTCTATGCAGTCTCCTTGGATCTCTGTGGAGACCTCCAGTCCCTGTCTCTGTGCTACAGCTCCATTACTCCCAGTCAGCCATCTTCCTCCAGTATGTTACAGTAAATACCTTCAACTTGGTATCTGACTGCTTGTCTGTCTGCATCTGGGTTTGTGAGTCCTGCAGCCCTCAACATTTACTCTTTGTTAAAGCAGGTTTAAAGGTTTTCCTCATCATGCAGTGTCAACAGAGAGAAGAGAAAATCCAGATCTAAGAGGAGACGGAGAGATTCAGGGAGGAGCTAAGCTGTTACTGAACTATAGAAGAGAGAGGAACTTCCATATTCAGCCAGAGTTCAATACACAAACCACAAACATTACCTTTATTCAACATGCTGTCGCTGCATCATTCTGTGTTTTCTCTCATCTTTCTACTCATTCTAAAAGGTTTGTTAACTTTTACTCATTTACTTCCAATGTTGTTTGAACATGTCGACTTAATTATGGTCAAATTAATTGAGGTATCTCTTCCTTTAGGGTGTCAGCTGTCAAGAACTCACTGCAGTCAAGGAAGAAGAGTCCAGTTAGAAGACAGCACTGTTACTCTGTCCTACAATTACTCCAGAAAAGCAACTATTCAAGATTATTTCTTCTGGTATCGACAATATCCAGGAAAACCTCCAGAGTTCCTCATCTCTCACTCAGGAACAAAAAATGAAACAAATTCTAGACTGTCTGTTAAGTGAGTGAGGACAAAACCCAAATGTATCTGCAGATCTCCTCTGCTGCAGTGACAGACTCTGCTGTGTACTACTGTGCTGTGAGGCCCACAGTGACAGGAAACACCAAAACTCTGTACAAAACACAAGCTGACACACTTGACAAGCTGCTGGAAGCCTTTTTCCACACTGTTGTACTGAACTTTTGACCTCCACTAGAGGGCGACATTATCAAGTAGGCGGTGCACTACTTCTGCACTGTGTTCAACCATTGTGTCAATAATAAGTGCTGCTGTGAAGAGAACAATTCTCACACTGAATGTTGAACATCAGCTAGTTTCTCCTGTTGATTTAAACCTTGTTGTAGAGATGGAACATTGGCTGTGGATTATTCTTGCTGCTCTTTCTTTGGTAAGATAGAAACAACAACAATGTTTGGATTATTTTCTAAAGATTGATGGAAACTGGAGTTCAGAGCAGAAATCTCTCAACAGTTGAGCTGTTTCTGTCCACAGAGTAACACTGTACACTTGATATTTGACACTGTCTTCTCCTCTCAGCCTCATCAACAATGTTCGTCTAATGGCTTCATTTTCTCCACTTTGTCCAGGACTAACAGCTGGAGACACAATCTCTCCTGAAAGAGATGAAGTCAGAGGAACAGAAGGACAATCTGTCACACTCACATGTAAATATCGGTCAACGGGAAGTAATCCCTACCTTTACTGGTACAAACATCAATCTGACCTTCATGCACCTCAGTTTATACTCTGGAAACGAGCAACAACAACAGGTGAATATATTCCTGATAAAATAAAATATGGATCGGAAACATCAAGTACATCAACTGAACTGACCATCAATAAACTAACCCTGGAAGACACAGCTCTCTACTACTGTGCTGTAGAAACACAGTGATACAAAGTGTAGAAGAGGCTGTACAAAAACCTGAACACAGATATCTGACTACTCTTCAAAGAGGAGGGAAGTGGTATTCAAACCACAGCTTCATATCAGATGGATTCTGCTAATTCCTGTTTTATCAGAGTCACTGTGGTTACAGCTGCTAATGAAACACTGTGGGAGGATTCACATGAGCAGCAAATCCACATCAACCACAAACCAACTGGATGAAGCTTCAGACACCATTTTACAGACTGAAAGACTTTTCAACAATACAAAGTTTTCTTGGTTACAGCCTTCATCATGTTGTTTGTCTTTTGGTCTGTACCCAGATTTCAAAGCTTCTTGTTACGACTCAGACATGATGTCTCAGGCAGTCAGTCCTCACTTTGTCCTCAAAGTTGACGTGTTAGAAGCAGGAAACAGGCGAGCATCAGAATTTGAGCGACTCTGACAAGAAGCAAACTGTGATGGCTCGACAACTGGGTCAGAACATCTCAAACTGTAGCTCTTGTGGGGTGTTCACAGTCTGCAGTGGTCAAAGGAAGGTAAAGTGTTGAACCAGCGACATGGTCATGGGCGGCCAAGGTTCAATGATGCACGTGGTACATGAAGGTTGACCTGTGTGGTCCCATCCAACAGACGAGCTACTGTAGCTCAGACTGCTGATTCAGTTCATGCTGGTTCTGATAGAAAGGTGTCAGAACACACAGTGCATCATAGTTTACTGTCTATGAGGATGTGTAGCTGCAGACCAGTCCACTGCAGAAAGCTCCATCAGAGCTGGACCACGGATCAGGATCAGGAGAATTGTGTGCAGATTCCTCCTTCAGTCTGACCTTCTTGGATGATGAATGACTGCAGCATCACTGTCATTTCTAACAGCTTCATCAGCCTGAATGTAAACAGACCACAGGAAGAGGAGGAGCTACACAACTGAATATGAAGGCTTCATTCTGGAACTGAAGAGCTGCTGTGTTCTCTCGTTTGTTCATTCAGTACAAGTGAAAATAATGCAGCTCTTTTTAGTTGGATGATGATGTTCATGTTTCAATACTGGTAAGTACTCAAGACACGTATCAAGGTGGAACAAGTGATGGTAGATATGACCAAGATATATTATGTCTGACTCAACTCTTCATAGACTGAACTTAACATGGAGATATATAGTTTGAAGAATACAAATGTCACAGTGAAATATATCTTTGTTCTTTCAGGATCCTCTGAGGATTTCGTGAAACCACTTAAAGATGTAATGCTGGCTTTGGAAGGAGACACTGTGACTCTGTCCTGCAATTATTCTGTGATCTGTTAACAACTTGTTCTGGTACAAACAGAAGTCCAGTTCATCTCCACAGTTTCTCATCCATGAGTTTTCAGAGAAAATACCAGGGCTGTCTTTAATCCATAACAAAAACAGGAAATGAGTTGCATCTGCAGATCTCCTCTGCTGCAGTGACAGACTCTGCTGTGTACTACTGTGCTGTGAAGCCCACAGTGACAGGAAACACCAAACTCTGTACAAAAAACCTTTGGAGCAAAGACAACAGAATACTCCACAACATCCACTAGAGGGAGTCACACACTGTTAAACTTTAAGGATGGCCACAGAACAAATGCTCATGCCTCACAGTCCTGCTTGGTTCAGTCTGCTGCTTCACTCTGGATCAGCTCCGTCAGTCTCTCTTTGCCCTGCAATGGTCAAATCCCGCCTCTCTGCTTCCAGCTTCATACCTCCTTCAACCACCGATCTCCAGCACTAAATCTGTTCATCATTGCACTGCAGGACTGCTCTTGTTTCTGGAGGCAGCATGGGTGCATGTTCATGGCAGCATTTCTAGTTTAATCTTCTCCTGAGCACTTTAACCTCCTCTGTGCCCAAGTCTCTGCCCCAGGTCCCCAGCTATCAGCCTAATAGTTTTCAGTTAGGTTCCTTCGTCGCCTGCCTCCTGAGTCGTTCTCTTGGTCTGGTTGTCCTCCATCACTGCTCCACACTTTGCCTTAATACTGATGCATCAAAAACTTCAGTGTTGGTACTGCTGGATCTCAGTGCTGCATTCGACACAGCTGATGACAATGTGTTGCTCAACAGACTGAAGAAGTGGGTTGGACTTTCTGGCACGGTGCTAAATTGGTTCAAATCTTACTTGGAAGATCGTGACTTCTTTGTCTCGTTAAGTATTTGTGAATCTCTGCGAACAAAGATGACATGTGGGGTCCCCCAAGGCTCCATTCTTGGGCCACTTTTGTTTAACATCTACATGCTCCCACTAGCCCAGATTATGGAGCATTATAACATCACTTACCACCTGCATGCTGATGATACACAACTCTATCTTCCAGTGTCACCAAATGACTATGGGCAATTACAGTCACTAAGACATAAATCATTGTTTTCAGTCTCAAGAATGCAAGGCCCGAGGTCAGCAGCCAACTAAAACCACAGATCAAGCCAGAAATCTTGGTGTAGTTATGGACTCAGACCTGAAATTTAACAACCACATAAAGACCATCACTAAATCAGCCTATTATCATCTGAAAAACATTGCACCAATCAAAGGACTTCTGTCCAGACCAGACATGGAAAAACTGTTCATGCATTTATTCTCAGTAGGTTAGATTACTGAAATGGTGTCTTTACAGGCCTCAATAAAAAACAACCAAGCAGCTGCAGCTCATCCAGAATGCTGCTGCCTGACCAACAGCAAGAAAATGGACCATATCACACCTGTCCTTAAATCTCTGCACTGGCTCCCCGTGTGTCAAACGATAGTTTAAAATCCTGTTACTGGTCTACACTGAATTGTATGTATTTAGGCCCAAGAATGGTCTTGGGCCTAAATACATCAGAGCTGATCGTTGGGTATGAGGCATTCAGACCCCGCATCCTGTCTGGGACAGGCTTACTCACCTTCCCCCTGCTTGGTCATACCTCCTTCAACCACCTACCTCCAGCACTAAATCTGTTCATCACTGCACTGCACTGCAGGTACTGCTCTTGTTTCTAGAGGCTGAATTTGACCAGATGGTGGCAAGTTTCCCAGTAACATTTCTAGTTTCATGCTTCCCCTGAGCCTGTTGCTCCAGCATCCTCTGCACCCAAGCCTCAGCACCAGGTATAAGCCCAATAGTTTTCAAGTTGGGTCCACCTTTGTCTTGGCTCTATGCATTCTCCTTGGATCTCAGTGGAGACCTCCAGTCACGGTCTCTGTGCTACAGCTCCATTACTCCCAGTCAGCCATCTTCCTCCAGTATGTTACAGTAAATACCTTCAACTTGGTATCTGACTGCTTGTCTGTCTGCATCTGGGTTTGTGAGTCCTGCAGCCCTCAACATTTATCTTTGTTAAAGCAGTTTTAAGGTTTTCCTCATCATGCAGTGTCAACAGAGAGAAGAGAAAATCCAGATCTAAGAGGAGACGGAGAGATTCAGGGAGGAGCTAAGCTGTTACTGAACTATAGAAGAGAGAGGAACTTCCATATTCAGCAGAGTTCAATACACAAACCACAAACATTACCTTTATTCAACATGCTGTCGCTGCATCATTCTGTGTTTTCTCTCATCTTTCTACTCATTCTAAAAGGTTTGTTAACTTTTACTCATTTACTTCCAATGTTGTTTGAACATGTCGACTTAATTATGGTCAAATTAATTGAGGTATCTCTTCCTTTAGGTGTCAGCTGTCAAGAACTCACTGCAGTCAAGGAAGAAGAGTCCAGTTTAGAAGACAGCACTGTTACTCTGTCCTACAGATACTCCAGAAAAGCTGATAGCAATGATTATTTCTTCTGGTATCGACAATATCCTGGAAAACCTCCAGAGTTCCTCATCTACATCTCAGGACTAAATACTACTAGACGAGCAGAGTCTTTGAAATCAGACAAAAGTTTCTCAACGAAACTGAGTGAAGAAAAGAAACGTGTAGATCTGCAGATCATCTCAGCTAAAGTGACAGACTCTGCTGTGTACTACTGTGCTGTGAGGCCCACAGTGACAGGAAACACCAAAACTCTGTACAAAAACCTTTGGAGCAAAGACAACAGAATACTCCACAACATCCACTAGAGGGAGTCACACACTGTTAAACTTCAATGGGATGAGATGATACTGATGAACTTGACATGTTGAGAGTTGTTCAACAGATGATAAAGAGGAAGGACCAATGATGTGAAGGCCCAGATCCATCAGAGTATCAATGTTCTTCCTCTCTCTCCTCCCCTCTCACTGCAGACATGAAACACTGGCTGAGAAACATCCTGATTCTGACTCTCTGGCTAGGTAACTCTTTAAACCTACTGATTGTTCTCCTTTAATCAATCATCTTTATTGATTCATCTCTTCCTCTGCATGTTCTCTTCTTCCCCAGAGTGTAAAGGAGAAGACAGAGTGATCCAGCCAGCAGGAGATGTCAATGCTACTGAAGGAGACACAGTTACACTTAACTGTACATTTCAGACCAGTGCAACATCTTCCTATTTGTTTTGGTACAAACAAGAAGTGAATGGCATTCCTATTTATATTTTGCGTCGTGATACTTTCAAAAGTGAAGATAATGCTGCTGAGTTCCCGAAAGAAAGATTTAATGCAACAATCCAGGATAAGTCAGTTCCTCTGAAGATCCAGAAGCTTCAGCTGTCTGACTCTGCTGTGTACTACTGTGCTGTGAAGCCCACAGTGACAGGAAACACCAAAACTCTGTACAAAAACCTTTGGAGCAAAGACAACAGAATACTCCACAACATCCACTAGAGGGAGTCACACACTGTTAAACTTCAATGGGATGTGATGACACAGTCTAGATTGTTTTCAGTTGTGATGAACTTCAGCAATGAAACTAATTTGACATGAGTCTCCTCCTACTGACTGCAGAGCTGCTTCATGGCAGAGAACTGTTTGATTCCAGCTGTGAACATCAAACCAAACACAACTGACAAAACTTATTCATACTGAACATTCAATTCCAGCATTTCACCTCTGTCAACATGGAAACACTCACTGCCATTTTGTTCTTTTCAACTCTCGTAGGTACGTATGTTTCTGTCAATGTGTGATGTTTCTCAAACGATGGATTTCTCACGTTGGAGCAGAACTTTAAATAGAACATGTTGTTTCCCTCACTAGGTAACACCTTGGAAGATGATATTACTGCCAGCAAAGATGAAGAGTTTTCATCAGAGGGTCGTAGTCCTACTCTGTCCTGTAACTATTCAGTTAAAGCTGATAATCTCCAGTGGTACAGACAGGATCCTGGATCAGCTCCTCAGTTCCTTCTCCTGATCACTGATACAACAAAGCCTTCAGTGGTGGAAGCAAATCCTCCACACCCTCGACTGACTGCTGACCTGAACGCAGAGAGAAATAGAGTGGATCTGCAGATCATCTCAGCTGAAGTGACAGACTCTGCTGTGTACTACTGTGTTCTGCAGCCCACAGTGACAGGAAACACCAAAACTCTGTACAAAAACACAAGCTGACACACTGACAAGCTGCTGGAAGCCTTTTTTCCACACTGTTGTACTGAACTTTTGACCTCCACTAGAGGGCGACATTATCAAGTAGGCGGTGCACTACTTCTGCACTGTGTTCAACCATTGTGTCAATAATAAGTGCTGCTGTGAAGAGAACAATTCTCACACTGAATGTTGAACATCAGCTAGTTTCTCCTGTTGATTTAAACCTTGTTGTAGAGATGGAACATTGGCTGTGGATTATTCTTGCTGCTCTTTTCTTTGGTAAGATAGAAACAACAACATGTTTGGATTCTTTTCTAAAGATTGATGGAAACTGGAGTTCAGAGCAGAAATCTCTCAACAGTTGAGCTGTTTCTGTCCACAGAGTAACACTGTACACTTGATATTTGACACTGTCTTCTCCTCTCAGCCTCATCAACAATGTTCGTCTAATGGCTTCATTTTCTCCACTTTGTCCAGGACTAACAGCTGGAGACACAATCTCTCCTGAAAGAGATGAAGTCAGAGGAACAGAAGGACAATCTGTCACACTCACATGTGAATATAAGACAAATTCCGAATATCCAGACCTTTCCTGGTACAAACATCAATCTGACCTTCATGCACCTCAGTTTATACTCTATAAAGGAGGAAAAAAAGAAAAACGTGAACATATTCCTGACAAAATAAAATATGGATCAGAAACATCAAGTACATCAACTGAACTGACCATCAATAAACTAACCCTGGAAGACACAGCTCTCTACTACTGTGCTGTAGAAACACAGTGATACAAAGTGTAGAAGAGGCTGTACAAAAACCTGAACACAGATATCTGACTACTCTTCAAAGAGGAGGGAAGTGGTATTCAAACCACAGCTTCATATCAGATGGATTCTGCTAATTCCTGTTTTATCAGAGTCACTGTGGTTACAGCTGCTAATGAAACACTGTGGGAGGATTCACATGAGCAGCAAATCCACATCAACCACAAACCAACTGGATGAAGCTTCAGACACCATTTTACAGACTGAAAGACTTTTCAACAATACAAAGTTTTCTTGGTTACAGCCTTCATCATGTTGTTTGTCTTTTGGTCTGTACCCAGATTTCAAAGCTTCTTGTTACGACTCAGACATGATGTCTCAGGCAGTCAGTCCTCACTTTGTCCTCAAAGTTGACGTGTTAGAAGCAGGAAAACAGGCGAGCATCAGAATTTGAGCGACTCTGACAAGAAGCAAACTGTGATGGCTCGACAACTGGGTCAGAACATCTCAAACTGTAGCTCTTGTGGGGTGTTCACAGTCTGCAGTGGTCAAAGGAAGGTAAAGTGTTGAACCAGCGACATGGTCATGGGCGGCCAAGGTTCAATGATGCACGTGGTACATGAAGGTTGACCTGTGTGGTCCCATCCAACAGACGAGCTACTGTAGCTCAGACTGCTGATTCAGTTCATGCTGGTTCTGATAGAAAGGTGTCAGAACACACAGTGCATCACAGTTTACTGTCTATGAGGATGTGTAGCTGCAGACCAGTCCACTGCAGAAAGCTCCATCAGAACTGGACCACGGATCAGGATCAGGAGAATTGTGTGCAGATTCCTCCTTCAGTCTGACCTTCTTGGATGATGATGACTGCAGCATCACTGTCATTTCTACAGCTTCATCAGCCTGAATGTAAACAGACCACAGGAAGAGGAGGAGCTACACAACTGAATATGAAAGGCTTCATTCTGGAACTGAAGAGCTGCTGTGTTCTCTCGTTTGTTCATTCAGTACAAGTGAAAATAATGCAGCTCTTTTTAGTTTGGATGATGATGTTCATGTTTCATACTGGTAAGTACTCAAGACACGTATCAAGGTGGAACAAGTGATGGTAGATATGACCAAGATATATTATGTCTGACTCAACTCTTCATAGACTGAACTTAAACATGGAGATATATAGTTTGAAGAATACAAATGTCACAGTGAAATATATCTTTGTTCTTTTCAGGATCCTCTGAGGATTTCGTGAAAACCACTTAAAGATGTAATGCTGGCTTTGGAAGGAGACACTGTGACTCTGTCCTGCAATTATTCTGGATCTGTTGACAACTTGTTCTGGTACAAACAGAAGTCCAGTTCATCTCCACAGTTTCTCATCCATGAGTTTTCAGAGAAAATACCAGGGCTGTCTTTAATCCATAACAAACCAGGAAATGAGTTTCATCTGCAGATCTCCTCTGCTGCAGTGACAGACTCTGCTGTGTACTACTGTGCTGTGAAGCCCACAGTGACAGGAAACACCAAAACTCTGTACAAAAACCTTTGGAGCAAAGACAACAGAATACTCCACAACATCCACTAGAGGGAGTCACACACTGTTAAACTTCAATGGGATGTGATGACACAGTCTAGATTGTTTTCAGTTGTGATGAACTTCAGCAATGAAACTAATTTGACATGAGTCTCCTCCTACTGACTGCAGAGCTGCTTCATGGCAGAGAACTGTTTGATTCCAGCTGTGAACATCAAACCAAACACAACTGACAAAACTTATTCATACTGAACATTCAATTCCAGCATTTCACCTCTGTCAACATGGAAACACTCACTGCCATTTTGTTCTTTTCAACTCTCGTAGGTACGTATGTTTCTGTCAATGTGTGATGTTTCTCAAACGATGGATTTCTCACGTTGGAGCAGAACTCTAAATAGAACATGTTGTTTCCCTCACTAGGTAACACCTTGGAAGATGATATTACTGCCAGCAAAGATGAAGAGTTTTCATCAGAGGGCCGTAGTCCTACTCTGTCCTGTAACTATTCAGTTAAAGCTGATAATCTCCAGTGGTACAGACAGGATCCTGGATCAGCTCCTCAGTTCCTTCTCCTGATCACTGATACAACAAAGCCTTCAGTGGTGGAAGCAAATCCTCCACACCCTCACCACACCCAATCTCTCCTGCAAGAGATGAAGTCAGAGGAACAGAAGGACAATCTGTCACACTCACATGTGAATATAACTCAAGTGACAGTAATCTAGTCCTTTCCTGGTACAAACATCAATCTGACCTTCATGCACCTCAGTTTATACTCTATAAAGGAGCAAGATCATGGAGTGGCGATGAATATATTCCTGACAAAATAAAATATGAATAAAATATTCACTGTGGTTACAGCTGCTGGTAAAACACTGTAGAAGGATTCACGTGATCACACTGAACATTCGACACCATGAAAGTGAAGAATCCACAGAAAAACTCACAAACACCACAAAGTTTTAAAATCAAATATTTCAGGATCTGTTCATCTCTGTGGCATCAACAGAAGTCCAGTTCATCTCCACAGTTTCTCATGATTAGCAAATTAAAAAAATTCAGCATGTTGGAGATCAAACAGTTCAGTGTTGTTTCTGAAGACTAAAAGTTGACTAATGTGGACTGAAGAGGAATATTTGGTTAGAAACAAACATGTTCATTTTGGAAATGATTACATCGATCTTTGTTCAATACATTTTGACTTATTGGCTGTGAAGTTACAGGAAATGTTTGGGTCATCCTCCGTCAGGTGTGCCGGTGCGTTGCTGATACAGTGTTAGTTTAAAAATGATTGTGAGGTTCACAGACTTACCCTGAAACCCCACCGGGCACGTCTGACACATCGCAGTCACTTCAGTTCACTTCAGTTTAAAAATTCAGTCACATGAATTTATCTAGTTATCGCCAAACATCTGTTTTATTTGCCTGTTTACAAGTGAAGAAGAGACATGTTTATATTTTGTGTGTGTTTCGACATCAACTATAGCTACATACAACTGCATACAAGAAAACATTTCAACGTTTATTCTTACCTCACGTAGTGATGAAGGGCGTTTCTATTTCAGTGGTGCTAAATATTCTCACTTTCATCTGTGAGGAGAGATCACAGCGTAACTTCACCTCCTCAAATGACCTAAAATCATCTTCAGATTACCTGCCAGAGCGCAGAGCCTCTTTCTGAAGCGGTGACGTTCTCAGGCAGTCGGGGGTTGTAAAATAAGCATAAGCTGCATTGAGCAGTGGTGGCCTAAAGGTTTGAGAAGCGAGCTTGTGAGGTGGACTTGAGCAAGGCCCTTAACTTGCAACCACTCCAGTGAAGCTGCTCAGTGGCTGGCAGTTAAGACTGTACTGGGCAGCTTCCAGGTGTGTGTGTGGTAACTGCATGAATGTGATTAGGGTGTTGACTCTCAGTGAACCTACCCTGAATAATAAAGGTAAAAAAACTCAGTTGTCAGCAAATGATGACATGCAGGACAATGGAATAGCCTGTACAGAATAAAGCCATCTGGTTATCAGAGAGCATTAACTAAATCTGGCTTGTGAAGCCATAGTCGTCGCAAACGTCGCCTTCCTCGTCAGTACAGCCTCGAACTCAAACAAGGCTTTCCATACATGTTGGTAACCGTGTGATGGGTCTTAGATCTGAACTTTATCACAGGTATAAATTTAATCTCAATCTCATATCAACATCAGAACTAATATCTAGCTAATGAACCTGCCTCGGGCTTCAGTCATTAGCAGGATACTGAGCCTGATGTCAGCATTATTAAATTATATATGGTCATTTACATAAAGCAGGTTCTTAAACACGCAGACCGGAGGGGGATCGAACCACCGATCATCTGATTAGTGGACGACCCGCTGTACCTCCTGAGCCACAGCCGCTGGGTGATAATTACTGACACTGATCATTAGCAAAGAATTATCGTAGTCATAGTTTTGTCACCATCCGACCGCACGAGAAATCCAACAGAATAATAAAATGTTTCTTACCTTACAGACGTCTCAGATTTCTTAAAAAACATCGGGTCAGCAGTCTGTTAGCTGAACGTTACAGTAACGTGTTTGAGGTGTGCAGCGATAATTAAAGACAAACATTTACTTTTGTTTATTTATGCCTATTCATACATTTTAACCAGTTTATTATTAATAATGAGAATTATTATTCTTATTTCTTCTTATTATTATTATTATTATACTGGATTAATTATTATTTATTTCTTTTAAATCTTATTTTAGACTGCCACTAATGTTTCCTCAGTATTTATTTATAAAGGTGTGTGTGTGTGTGTGTGTGTGTTTATATGAAGTGCTATACAAATAAAGTTTCATTGATTGATGCTGTTATTTGGCAGGTTTAATTTATTCTATTGTATTTTTATTGTATTCAAATATATAGACTGCCATGATGACCTAATTCCCTTTCCGGAATTAACAAAATATCTAATTACTTCTTCAATGTGAGCTGATACTACACTGAAATCTATTATTATTACATTAAATATATTTAATTTATATTATTTCATGAAGCCATTAAAACTGCCTGCCTCACATACAGTCCGATGTTAGCGTAACGTTACATTAACAGTTGCTACTTCGGTAGCATAGCCACAATGAAATCTGTCACAGAGGCAACTAATGTTCGTTAAAATGTAAAAAAGACTTTTTAAAATATAAAAATTAATTTGCAGTAATAATATAAAATAATATGACAGCATGAGTGTCTTCAGTGATGAAGCAGTCCGATGTTAGCTGGCTAGTTAGCATTTTGTTAGCACAGCGTGAGTCAGCAAAAAGTTCAAGGCGGGAACGTCAGAGAGCCAGCTAGTTAACGAGCTAAGCTAACCAGCTAAGCTAGCCAGCTAGTTAACGAGCTAAACTAGCCAGCTAAGCTAGCCAGCTAGCTAACGAGCTAAGCTAGACAGCTAAGCTAGCCAGCTAAGCTAAGGTTGTTCCACTTCGCAAGCCAACTCTTGGCAAACATCCCAGAACATCCCAGAACATACCTGCTCCAGCTCCAGCTCCAGCTCCAGCTCCTGCTCCAGCTCCAGCTCCAGCTCCAGCTCCTGCTCCAGCTCCAGCTCCAGCTCCAGCTCCTGCTCCAGCTCCAGCTCCAGCTCCAGCTCCTGCTCCTGCTCCAGCTCCAGCTCCTGGTTCACGGTTGTTGCGGTGTTCAGACCTCCGGCAGGTTGCGGTGTTGTTGCGGGGCCGCCTTAGTTTGTGTGTTTCATTAACACCGGCACAGAGCGTGACGCGTTGAGTTGTAGTGAGTGAATCAGCCAATCAGAGCCCACAGAGACCTTCGCGTGACGTCATGCACGGGTGAACGTGTTGTTATCAGTGGTAGTAGTAGTAGTAGTGGTGGTAGTGGTGGTAGTGGTAGTAGTGGTAGTAGTGGTGGTAGTAGTGGTAGTAGTAGTAGTAGTAGTAGTGGTAGTAGTGGTAGTAGTAGTGGTAGTAGTAGTAGTAGTAGTAGTAGTGGTAGTAGTAGTGGTAGTAGTAGTGGTAGTAGTGGTAGTAGTGGTGGTAGTAGTGGTAGTAGTGGTGGTAGTAGTGGTAGTGGTAGTAGTGGTGGTAGTGGTGGTAGTGGTGGTAGTAGTGGTAGTGGTAGTAGTGGTAGTAGTAGTAGTAGTAGTAGTAGTAGTAGTAGTAGTGGTAGTGGTAGTAGTAGTGGTAGTAGTGGTAGTGGTAGTGGTAGTAGTAGTAGTAGTAGTAGTAGTGGTAGTAGTAGTGGTAGTAGTAGTAGTAGTGGTAGTAGTAGTAGTAGTAGTAGTAGTAGTGGTAGTAGTGGTAGTAGTAGTAGTGGTAGTAGTAGTAGTAGTGGTGGTAGTAGTGGTAGTAGTAGTAGTAGTAGTAGTAGTAGTGGTAGTGGTAGTAGTAGTAGTAGTGGTAGTAGTAGTGGTAGTAGTAGTAGTAGTGGTAGTAGTAGTAGTAGTAGTGGTAGTAGTGGTAGTAGTAGTAGTAGTAGTAGTAGTGGTAGTAGTGGTAGTAGTAGTGGTAGTAGTGGTAGTAGTAGTAGTAGTAGTAGTAGTGGTAGTAGTAGTGGTAGTAGTGGTAGTAGTAGTAGTAGTAGTAGTAGTGGTAGTAGTAGTAGTAGTGGTAGTAGTGGTAGTAGTAGTGGTAGTGGTAGTAGTGGTAGTGGTGGTAGTAGTAGTAGTAGTAGTAGTAGTGGTAGTGGTAGTAGTAGTGGTAGTAGTGGTAGTAGTAGTGGTAGTAGTAGTAGTAGTAGTAGTGGTAGTAGTAGTGGTAGTAGTGGTAGTAGTAGTAGTAGTAGTAGTAGTAGTGGTAGTAGTAGTAGTAGTGGTAGTAGTGGTAGTAGTAGTGGTAGTAGTAGTGGTAGTAGTGGTGGTAGTAGTAGTAGTAGTAGTAGTAGTGGTAGTGGTAGTAGTAGTGGTAGTAGTGGTAGTAGTAGTGGTAGTAGTAGTAGTAGTAGTAGTAGTAGTAGTAGTGGTAGTAGTAGTGGTAGTAGTAGTAGTAGTAGTGGTAGTAGTAGTAGTAGTAGTAGTAGTAGTGGTAGTAGTGGTAGTAGTAGTAGTAGTAGTAGTAGTAGTGGTAGTAGTAGTAGTAGTAGTAGTGGTAGTAGTAGTGGTAGTAGTAGTAGTAGTAGTGGTAGTAGTAGTAGTAGTAGTAGTAGTAGTAGTGGTAGTGGTAGTGGTAGTAGTAGTAGTAGTAGTGGTAGTAGTAGTAGTAGTAGTGGTAGTAGTGGTAGTAGTAGTAGTAGTAGTAGTAGTGGTAGTAGTGGTAGTAGTAGTAGTAGTAGTAGTAGTGGTAGTAGTAGTAGTAGTAGTGGTAGTAGTGGTAGTAGTAGTGGTGGTAGTAGTAGTAGTAGTGGTGGTAGTAGTAGTAGTAGTAGTAGTAGTAGTAGTGGTAGTAGTGGTAGTAGTAGTAGTAGTAGTGGTAGTAGTAGTGGTAGTAGTGGTAGTAGTAGTGGTAGTAGTAGTAGTAGTAGTGGTAGTAGTAGTGGTAGTAGTGGTAGTAGTAGTAGTAGTAGTAGTAGTAGTAGTAGTAGTAGTAGTAGTAGTGGTAGTAGTAGTGGTAGTAGTGGTAGTAGTAGTAGTAGTAGTGGTAGTAGTAGTGGTAGTAGTAGTGGTAGTAGTGGTAGTAGTAGTAGTAGTAGTGGTGGTAGTAGTAGTAGTAGTAGTGGTAGTAGTAGTGGTAGTAGTAGTGGTAGTAGTAGTAGTAGTAGTAGTGGTAGTAGTAGTAGTAGTAGTAGTAGTAGTAGTGGTAGTAGTAGTGGTAGTAGTAGTAGTAGTGGTTGTTCTTAATGTTCTTTTCTTCATTCATGTATTCGTGAATCTTCTCAGTACCAACCAACACTGTCTGTGAAGTGAAGCCTGAAAACATCTGTGGCCACATAAATAAATGATACTAATGAATATATCATCAAATTAAAATGTGATTAAGAAGAATCAGTTTTAAAATGAGAAGTTTCTTTTGTCCTGAAACACTCGAGTTATGTTATGTTTTAAGTTTAGGTTGAATACTCGGATACAAAATATGAAATGTTTGATATTTTGAATGGACTGTACATCAGAGTCTGCTCTCAAACACACTCGAGAGCCAAGTGTGTGTGTGTATGTGTGTGTGTGTGTGTGTGTGTGTGCATACCTGGTGAATTAAAGTGCTTCTGATCAGGACTTGTGTGTAAAAAATCCACAAGGTGGCGCTGCTGTCACATTAAAAAGCAAACATGAAGTGTGCAGTGCACTTCCTGCAGGTCACATGACTCCAGCCTCCTTCAGCTTCACAGGGGAACACATGAAGAAAAACTTGCTGAGGAAAAAGAAGCACAGAAAGACAAAACCAACCTACACAGATCTCACAGAAAATCCAGAGCCAAGACAGAAACATTCGTGTTATTAGTGCGGGGAAGTGGATAAAACACAATGTGCAGTCTTGAACAGTTGACCTCCTGTTGATCCACAGAGCCGGGCTGCCCGGGGAGTGCCGCTGGTGCCGTGCCAGAACCGGAGCTGGGCGTGTGGGCAGTGTACCCGGCCTCATCAGCCTCTATGGACGTAATGGCAGAGGAGAAGAGAGTGAAGAGGACGTCAGCTATAATCAAGTATAATGTACAAAAATGCATCACAACCTTCTGGCATCCTTTGTTACAGACATCTTGTTGTCACAGTGGGTGAATAACACAAATATAAAGACAGATAGTGTGACTCCTCCACCTGGACACTAGGTGTCAGTGTTGCTCTCTCTGGGTTGTGTTTTGCAGGCGCTGAATGACAGCAGCCGCGTGAACCGAGCCCCGGTGTCCTCTGGGTCTTTTTCTGGTGTGGTTTCCTCTCCTTCAGCTGCTCGCTGACACACACACATCCACACTGACCAACACTGCTGATGTTCTGACTGCTGCATTGACTTTCCTGTTCTTCCTCGGCAGCTCATGTTCTCTTCCTCCATGTCACAGTCTTTGAGTCAGGCTGGTGTTTGGTCCATCTGTTAAATAATGTTTGAGCCACACAGACTCAGACTCAGGATGTCACGGCTCCAGTTCACAGATCAACACACACTGCTCTCAAAAAGTTCAGGATATTTGAAATTTATGGAAAATGTAATGAGATCATGCTGCAGTGATATTATAATGTGAACGTATGGCATTTCATTAGAAGCATCAACGATCATTTCTTTACCTCAAACAACTTAGAGCAACAAAACATGTCGATGTCTCGGTAACTCATGTGACCATCAGCTCGACTAGACGTCTCACACTGTTCACACGTGGACTTCCTGCTGATGACGCTCTGTGACACTTCCTGTTTGGAGCCTCACACTGACCAGGTGCTGCTGACGGACTGTCAGGTGTGGTCTTGGTGTCCTGATGTCAGAATGTGAACAGCACACAGAGGACTGTTTAGACACAAACTGTCACTGAAGCAGAACACACACACACACACAGCATGTTCTGCAATAAGTTCTGAAGCACTGAACAGTTGGACGTTCAAAGGTTTAGAGAAGGTCAAACGAAGGTCACCTGGAAAGGTTAGAGTGCATTTTAGGTTCAAATATTTGAAGAGTAAATCTTTCCCAGGCAGTATTATGTAGTGTACCCTGAAACACTTCATTTGCTGGAGAACTGAACATTACAGTAACAGCACTGGGAATAAAACGACCGTGGAGCTAACGCGCTGTTTGTAAGAGTGGAAGCAGAAACATCCAGGTCCTGTCTTCACCTGTCTTCACCTGTCTTCACCTGTCTTCACCTGTCTTCACCTGTCTTCTGTCATTGGAAGAAGCCACCATGTAACTTTAGAGTAACACATGACATGACAGAAACTAGCAGCTCCAGTTCAGGAGGAAAGCCACAGGATGGTGCTGGTGTTTCATCACAACACTGCTGGAGAGTGTCCAGTGCGCCACCTACAGCTGAACGTGTGCAGAGCATGAGGCCTCTGTCAAGAGCCTACAGACAGCAGTGATCATAAATACAGGAATTATATAAGAAGCATGGAGGTTAACTCAAGACATCAAGAAGAAGAGATCATCGAGCTGCTGAAGCTCCGACATGAATTCAAGTCGCGTTTCTCTGGTTTGAACTGTTGAGTCTGTGTAAATAATATAAAGAGTCTGGATCATGAATGTTCTCGAGCAGCTCTGCAGGCTTTGAAGCCAAAGGTCAGTGGTGAGGTCAGGAAGACAGAAAGTGTTCAGCAGCCTCTGATGTCGTATGCTGTGTTATTTATTAACACTTGATCAAGGAGAATCAGAGACATTCTCATAAAGCATCAGAAGTGTCTGAGTCGGTCTCACAGTCTGTCCAACTCATGCTGGTGGACAGACTTTAAACCCGAGATAACATCACAAACACGACACGCCCAGAATCAGGTAAAGAGAAGCTTTTTAACAAGGACGGTGTCTTCATCAACATTAAGTCTGCAGACACAGACGTCTGTTCACAGACTGGAATGTCAGTGTCCAGCTGTCTGTTCTGTCTAAGCAGGCAGCACAGAGTCCTTCGACCCTGGACACAGTGTTGAGAGAGGACGGCACCTGCTACTGCCAGCCAAAGACAAACAGCTAACACTGCTGAGCTCGAGGCCACACATGTGACTTCAAGTAACCTTTAATGTGTCTGTGTGTTTGTGCTTTTATTATATTCCATTTAACAGTATGTATGTGTCACACAGAACACTACAAGAATAGAAACTTCCATAACACACACACACACATCAGATGTACCACTAGGCCTTAACATAAACCTGTGATGATGAAATATATGAGATTAAAGCATGTTCAAAACCATTTTTCTTTATTTCCTCCTTTGTCATTAAATATTAAACAGTATGTGGCCGAAAGTATGTGGACAGTCCTGCAGGCTTTACAGCCTAAAACTCCAACACAGACTTTTATATGTACATACATTTATTTGGGTGTAAGTTAGAGCAGGTCTGCGTGCAGTAATGTAATACATAGATCCTAACAGATCATGATGTGGCTGCTATAATGTGCATGAATATATTGGTTAACAACATAACAACTATAACTGGGTTGGTGTATGACAGAAGATGAATCAGACACAATAACATCATATTTATAGATATGAATGTGTTTCATATGTTCATGCATGTGTTGTAACACATCAGGCTGCAGCTTTCTTTCCACCACGTGTTGGAAACCTTCTGCGGTCGCCTGTTTCTTCTTCTTGTTTGCTGACGGATGTTTGTCACACTCTGACCTCGAAGCTTCGTGCTGCTGCAGTTTTAACCTCAGGCTCGCTCTGCTGCTGCTGACTTCCTGTCGGCGGTGAAGCTGCAGAAAAGCTAACAAACAAACAAACAAGTGATTTTTCCATCAGTGCCACAGCAGGTCAGACACATGTGTGCCACGTACTTTCTGTTCATTTAATAAACTGCAGATTCATTTGGAAAGTTGCGTTATACAATGATCAGCTGTTTCCTGCGTTGATGCGTGATCTGCGTGTCAGTCTAATGTTTCCTTGAACTAATGCATGAAAGCAAGATTCCACTCTGTGAATCACAGGATGAAGCTGCCATCTTTACTGTGTTTTCCTGGATGGGAGTCAACCGAGGCCAAACTCTGCAGTTTGTTTATGAATGTCTAATATCTGCAATATTTACAGAGGAACATGGAGGGAACAACAAAGAGCATCGACACAACGCGAGCATCACAATTCATCAACAAAAAACCTGCAGAGGCGCCAAAATGAAACCTGCATAACCAACAAACATGATTCAGACGTCCACACACCTCCACACACAGGCGACTGTCAGAGCTCTATATATCTGAGCAGCTCATTAAAAATGAAACTCTATGTATTAATACATGTTAATATCAAACAAAACAGCTGAAGAGTTACAGGAAGGTTTGGAGGCAGCAGCTGCAGGTCGGACTCGAACATCTCCTATAAATCAGTGTGTGTTTGTTGTCTCCGGGGTCGAGTGTAATCCCACTAATCTACTCGAGTATTTACTCTGATTACATTACTTCTGATCAATCATCAGCCAGCTCACCAGCAGCAGCTAATATTACTGACTAGTCCAACAGCAGATCATCGTTCTGATTCAGTGCAGCATCAACTTGATTTAACATCTGTTAGATAATGAGAGGAAATTCACTTATTGATGAATTCACTGTGAAACATTCAGACTTCAAGTCTGTCGGCTCGCAGACACGTTTGATTCAATCTGATCGTCAGAGTTCAGACTCAAACCGAAGTGACCTCAGGAGGCTGCCGTGTTTGTTCATGCTCAGAGAGCCGACCTTTATACTGAACAGCAGGGTCAAAGGTCATCCGGTGCATGGAAGTCAAACTGTTATAATGAGATGAAGATAATAAAAATATGAAGAATGAAAAACTAAAGTAAATCCTCATCAGTTAACATCCTCCAGTTTATCACGCTGTAAAAATGTTTTTCATTGTGAAATCTTTACTCGTGGAGGTGTGTGCAGCTGATGGAAAATCTTCCTCCGCACTGTTTCCACAGGATGTGGTCGCTCGATAAAGACGAGCTGCACGTCACAGACGAAGGCGGCGGCGGTTTCTGCCTCAAAGCCTGCTGGGACAGGATGTGTGTGTGGGCGGGGAAATCGAGGTCAGGCGGTGCGGAGGTGAAGACGCATCATCAGGTGTGGGAACATGAAGCATCAGTGCAGCAGGCCACGCTGAGGGTTCATCTTCTATACTCAGCTGTCCCAGAGAAACAGGTGGACGTACGAACAGCTGACACACATTCACCTCTTTCTTTCTATTCCACATTTGAATGGTCAGAATTCTTCTACAGATTCACTCATCGCTCAGGCTCAGTGTTCACGCACACATTATGTTTTTGTGTTCTTTCTATAAGATTCAACTGAGACACGCTGAAACAAACTAAACTACTGCTGATGTTGAATCTGACCTGACTGACTACAAATGAGACAATAATGACTTCATCTCGTCTCACATCAGGACGTCTGTCTGAATGTTCTCTGTGCTCAGAGCTTCACATAAAGAAAGTGAAGATGTTCTGACTCTGTTACCTGACTGACCTTCATTGATTTGCTCTGTAGACACACATCAAGTAGTTTTAGTGAGACCAATAGAAGAAGAAGAAGAAGAAGAAGAAGAAGAAGAAGAAGGAGAAGAAGAAGAAGAAGAAGAAGAAGAAGAAGAAGAAGAAGAAGAAGAAGAAGAAGAAGAAGAAGAAGAAGAAGAAGAAGAAGAAGAAGAAGAAGAAGAAGAAGAAGGAGAAGAAGAAGGAGAAGAAGAAGAAGAAGAAGAAGAAGAAGAAGAAGAAGAAGAAGAAGAAGGAGAAGAAGAAGAGCTGCTGCTGCTGCTGGTGACCTCTCCAACTGAAACATTGCGTACATACAACATATACTACATACTGTAACATATATGTAACAGAGTATCTATGAACTGTTGTATTAACACTTCACGCTCCAACAGATGGACATCATGAGCAGGTTTGAGTCCACAGAGAAGAACTGCTTCCTGCTCGTGGTGGATTATTGGACCTCTGCTCTGTGACACACTGAAGATAAAACGTGATGAAATCAGCCTTTAAAAACACAAACAACATTCAAATAAATCACAAATGAATCAATAATTTTAAAAGTATTCAGATGAGCAGGTGGAAAACAGGTGGAGTGGAAATGGGCTGATGTGTATTTGTAGATCACACACACACACACACACACACACACACACACACACACACACACACACACACACATTGTTTCCAGTCTGGTTGTTCAACAGAGATCACACCAACATGTTTATGATTTCATCTCAGTTCATGATAATCAGTGAAACATTCACGATGATTCAACTCTTTCATTTCCTGTTTGTCCAAACTGGAACTTTAATTAAAGATTTGAACTTCAGACTCACGTCGTCTGGATCTTTTAGGTTGTTTAGGTCAGCTGATTGTGGAGGTCAGGTCATGTGACGCAGCCCTCACAGAGCATGGAGCTGTGTTTGGGGTCTGAACCAGAACTCTCAGATCTGGCCTCATCAGAGTCCAGGTGTCCTCTGGTCTGAGGTCCATTCAGGTGTGTGCTGGTCTCCATCAGTCATTCAGACCATGAAGGTGACTCTCAGTCTCTTTGAACACTTCATGTTGACACGTGTCTGCTGTTGAACTCTAATCTGAGCTGCTTAATCTTAATGCAGCAACATGTAGTGCAGCCAGACCGGATCACTAACCTCACTGGCTGGTTTCTAACTTCACTATTTGATTTTGTTTCTGAGGTTAAAGGTCTAAAGCTCACAGTCAGGCGTGTGACAGCACACACTGTGATCTCTATCATCGCTGCTGTCGTGCTGCAGAACAAACAGGAAACCACAGAGAGAAAGGCAGCTCTGCTGATCACAAACACGATTACTGTTCTGTTTATGAACATTAAAGATCTCCAGCATGAAACCACGACGACAAACAGATGAAACGAGGAAGGTGAGACTGAACAGACTCGAGCGTGGAACAGTTCCATCTGTAAAACAAGTTCTGATAAACTGCAGACATGCTGAAGGAAATGATTCAAAGATGGAAACTTTGTTCCTCAAATGACTCAGTGAATCACTTTAATGAGCCGTGTTCATCTCTCACCATCCACACTGATGACAGGAACAACGGCTGACGCGTTCATCATGAGGCATTAAAACAAATACAACAGATGACTGAATCAAATGAACAGCAGCCATCAGTCTGGACTTCTGCTCCTGCTTCTGGTTAACGCTGAATCTTTCACAAAATGATGTTTTACACTTCATGCAGAAAATGTTCCCAAAACGTTCTCTCAAAATATTTATTTTCACTTTCTCTCTTAAATCTTTGACCAGCTTCAGTCCTGATCAGACATCATTTAACCCTTTAATGTCATTTTGGAATATGAACAAACCTTTTTATTGTGTGTGTGTGTGTGTGTGTGTGTGTGTGTGTGTGTGTGTGTGTGTGTGTTTCTTTGCTCTATTATTATCTGTTATTAAGGAGCGAGCTCATCCTGTGGCAGACTGTAACACTGACATGTCTGAAACATTCAGGACTAAATGATCAGCTGATCAGAAATAACGAGTTCATGGAGGATGGAAACAGAGATCACATGATGTGTGCATGTCAGGACGTGTCATGTGATCAGTCTGTTTCTGTGGAGGCGTTGATGATCTGAGTGTTCATCAGTGTGTCAAACAGGAAGCAACAGTCACAAAAGACTTACAGGAATTTATTAAAATGTGTGACTTCATTTCTGCACCACTGACTCTCATCATAACATTAAAGTTTGATCCGACTCTAATAAAACATGTTTTACGTGTGACGAACAAACTAATGTTCCATCACGTGACCACACACACACACACACACACACACACACACACGGTTCATGGAGGAGAAGTGAAGAGCTGCAGAGGATCCAAAATGACATTAAAGGGTTAAATGATGTCTGATCAGGACTGAAGCTGGTCAAAGATTTAAGAGAGAAAGTGAAAATAAATGTTCAGAAATATTTTGAGAGAAGGTTTGAAACATATAACCTTTAACCTGTGACAAGGTTGAATATGATGGATTATATCTGCTCGTTTTAGCTTTTATCCAAAGTGACTCATAAAACCAGAGAAACAACCTGAAGTTTAATGTTGGAGTCAGTTTGTAACAGGAAGTTTGGCCTCTATATAAATTCAACTGTTTTCAGCACGTTAAACATGGGATGGAACGGGATTGGTTGGAGTACAAATGCAAATTTAAATTTAAACAAAGTATATACAATAAATATAGCCAAGACGAAGATAACGAACAGTAAACAACAGTATAACACCACACTGAGGTATCGAGTGAGGAACGACTGCAGGCAAGCATGAATGAAGTGACATGAGGTGAATGACGATATGACAACAGACTGCCGCGCTAACGTTTCAAGTGACATCTGTGCAATACTAATGTTCAGGTGGTGCAAAACTCAGTATACATATATACACATTTAATACTCAGTGAGTTCCTGCATGGCGCATATAACATGTGAAGATCACTTTCATCACATGTCCATTTGGTTTTGGTTATTCTTGCACAAAGCCAGCTCCACACTTAGCTGAGTCCTGGCGTCAGACCTGATCACTAATATCAGTGGCTGGTTTCTACCATCATCATAAATATCATGCAGAAAAACTAGTCCATGCATTTGTTCCTTCTAGGCTGGACTACTGTAACTCTTTGTTATCAGGCTGCTCCAATAAGTCTCTGAGGACTTTGCAGCTGATTCAGAATGCTGCTGCACGAGTTCTGACAGGAACCAAGATCAGAGATCACATCTCTCCCATTTTGGCTTCCTTGCATTGGCTACCTGTTAAATCTAGAATAGAATTTAAAGTTCTTCTCCTTACATACAAAGCTCTTCATGGCCAGGCACCATCATATCTAAAAGAACTCATAGTACCTTACTACCCCTCTAGAACACTGCGCTCTCAGAATGCTGGGTTCCTTGTGGTTCCTATAGTTTCCAAAAGTAGACTGGGAGCCAGAGCTTTCAGCTATCAAGCTCCTCTTCTGTGGAACAAACTACCTTTCTGGGTTCAGGAGGCAGACACGGTCACCACCTTCAAGAGTAGACTGAAGACTTTCCTGTTTGATAGAGCTTATAGTCAGTGCTGGCTCAGGTCATCTCTTAGTTATGCTGCCATAGGACTAGACTGCAGAGGGAAACGTCCATCTCTTTCTGGGTTATGCCTAGTCAGGCATGGTACTGGTTGAAGATGCAGTCAATCTCCCTTTACTGACTCTATCTCCATCACAGTTCATAGTTAATGATTTACTGCTGCTGTGCATCTGTGTCTCTCTATCACAGCTGCTGCTGTAATCATTCTATTCATTCATTGTAACTGTACAACATGTTGTGTTGATTGTTCTGTACATGTGACATCCATGTGACGTCTGTCCGTCCTGGCAGAGGGATCCCTCCTCTGTGGCTCTTCCTGAGCTTTCTTCCACATGTTTTCCCTGTTAAAGGGGAACCGAGGGTCTAAGGACAGAGAGAGTCACTGCCTGTACAGACTGTGAAGCCTCTGAGGAGAAATGTGTTTGTGACTTTGTACAAATAAAATCTGATTTAAAAATTTGAATGTTTGATTTTGTTTCTGAGGTTAAAGGTCTAAAGCTCACAGTCAGGCGTGTGACAGCACACACTGTGATCTCTATCATCGCTGCTGTGTCGTGCTGCAGAACAAACAGGAAACCACAGAGAGAAAGGCAGCTCTGCTGATCACAAACACGATTACTGTTCTGTTTATGAACATTAAAGATCTCCAGCATGAAACCACGACGACAAACAGATGAAACGAGGAAGGTGAGACTGAACAGACTCGAGCGTGGAACAGTTCCATCTGTAAAACAAGTTCTGATAAACTGCAGACATGCTGAAGGAAATGATTCAAAGATGGAAACTTTGTTCCTCAAATGACTCAGTGAATCACTTTAATGAGCCGTGTTCATCTCTCACCATCCACACTGATGACAGGAACAACGGCTGACGCGTTCATCATGAAGAAACAGTACTTTTGTTTGTTTGGTGGATTTTCTTTAAGAGCATCAGTGAATAAAAACTCGTCATTCACTCATTTTGTTTCTGGTTTTATTGTAACAGGAAGTCTCACACAGCGTTTTTTAAAGTTTTGCTCTGGAAGCAAGATGTTCAGTCTGACAGACCAGAACTTTGATATTTACAGAAAAATCATTCATCAAAAGCAACAAAAATACAGATTACGTGTGTTACAGGACGTCTCCATGTCTGTCATGCATGAACAGTTTATACATGATATGATATGATACACATGATGCAGATGAACGAAGCTCAGCGCTGATCGGATTGCTTTCTGTGAAATCTTTCTGCAAGACAAAACACGAAACAATACTTTATTAACGTGACCAAAACAGCTTTGATACATCAAATTCACAGATACAAAGACAGCAGGCTGCTTCAGTTTGAAGCCGTGGTTCAACACGAGGAGGCTGAACTACTCAAACACGACGTGAAAACAGAGAACATGAAGCAGTTTGTCGAGTCTCAGCAGAGAATTCTGTTAATACATGAATGTTTTGTTCACGATGTGAAACATCAGACTTTCATTTACAGTTTACAGCCTCCATACAGGCTGATTGAGAACTTTGGCTTTAAGGTACCAACAGTACACACAAGGTTAACAACACAAAGTTCAGGTGATAACTGAGACATTCACCTTGGTGATCAGGATCAGGATGATCAGTGGACTTAATGTCTCATCCTCAAGTGTCCTTCCTCTGGACTGTAAATCGTCCATAATGGAAACTGTCTCCTAAAAATATTCTTGTAGAACTAGTTTGTGTATTCGCCCGTTCGACCACGTTTAAGCTCTCGGTTAAAGTTTGGGAAGTAGTCTTGGAAAGTCAACATCGTCTTGAAACAGACGGAACTGCACCAGAACCGAACCTGACCCAAAGTCCAACTGATGGGAAAGATGGACAATCACCAAGAACTGAGCGACTGTTAAGTGTTCAGCATCTACGGTAACGCCTTCAGAAGTCAAATCAATAAACAACAAAGTCTCATTCAAGAAAGAGGAACATCAAATGTTGAATCTGAATTCATCTGGACTACAAACATGGCGGACGTGTTGAGTTTGTCCCAACACTGAATGAAGACACGAGCAGAAATCTATGAAATATGTAATAAACACGATGAAGTGGATGTTGGTGAGCAGGATTTGTGGTGATGGTTTCGTACTCACACTGACTGATCCACAGTCGAAACGTCATCAGGACGTTGAAGACGATGGTCTTGAGGAAGAGCAGTCTGAGGCCCAGGACGGTCATGGACATGAGGTTCACCATCGGATCTGCAGACAGCAAAGACACAAAGATTAAACCAAAGCACAGACAGAGCCTTTAATGGCAGAGCAGACTGTGCAGGCGGGTTTGATACAAACCTTGCTCCAGCTTATCTTCACACGGGCCTGATCCACCACTCCCTGAGAGAGATCAGACACAATTATTCATTATTTTTATTCTTCATCACTTTCTCTTTTTTGATTTCAAACAGAACTTTCATTTCAGCTGATACACCTTGATTCCAAAAGTCTGGATGCCGTATGAATACATAAGTTTGTCCCAGAGGACACAGTGGACCAGTCTGAACTCTGATGTTCTGGACCAGACACGTGTGCTGTGTTTCTGGATGTTCATGTCTGTCTTTGAGTCCAGTCATGTGTGTTTCTAATGCTGCCTGAGGGTCAAAGGTCACGGACCTCCACTGTTGGTGTTTGCGCCTCACATGGAGAATCTCTGACTGATTGATTCAGACACACCTGTTCACCTGGGGAAGCTTTTTGTGATTGAATGAAGTTTATCATTGTGGATTAGTTCATATTCTGACGAGCATCCAAACTGTTGTGGGATCAGGTATAACATATAAACGATAATGTTGCTTTATATTTATTCACCATCTACACATTATTCTCTTTATTCTGTTTGCACTGACCTTCATCACATTCCTCTTCCAGCTCTTTTGGCAGGACAGCCACCTGGCTGTACAGGTTGTCCATCAGGACGGCCTCTGTTTCACTGAAAACACGTCTATCTGAGTTCACGTTATGTTTGCTGAAGTCAGTGGCCAGGCACACCTGCGGATCGCTGTCTCCCAGTTTGTAGAAGGACGGCTGGGATTCATCGCCTGAAAAACACAGAAGGACGACTCGTGAACACAGGAATGATGTTCAAACAGCGTCCGGCTCAGGGACAGACGAGGGGCAGACGAGGGACAGACGAGGGGACAGACGGGGGACAGACGAGGGACAGACGAGGGACAGACGAGGGACAGACGAGGGGACAGACGGGGAACAGACGAGGGACAGACGGGGGACAGACGGGGGACAGACGAGGGACAGACGGGGGGCAGACGAGGGACAGACGGGGGACAGACGAGGGACAGACGAGGGACAGACGGGGACAGACGAGGGACAGACGGGGAAACATGGACTCACAGACGCACTGTGATTCAGTCTCAGAAAACTCTTCATGTGACAGTTTT
>CM024798.1:777653-812653 GCA_014281875.1 Nibea albiflora | reverse complement strand
AACACAAGCATTTAATTGTGAAACAGGGAGAGCTTTTCTTCACCTCTGCTTTCTGCACGCTGCCCACGTCCGTCCTCCCCGAGAAGCAATTAACAGAATCAAACGCCCTTCACCGCGGCGGCTTCCCACCGGATCGCGGCCGTGTGGCAGATTGTGTTTGTAGAAGAAGAAAAAACTAAACACGCCTCTTCCTTCACGTGTTTCTGTGCCGAGCGCCGACTCACACTATGAACCTGACAAACTGCTGATGGACAGAGCTGCTCGGAGGTCGGAGGTGAACTGAACAGTGTGACCACCTGAAACATCCACAGAGCTTCAGCTTCTCATACTTCTCAGTGTCCGGGAAATCTTCTCCACGTTGTTTGTGGCTCCTCGCTGATTCCCGACCTGCAGCCTGAGTTTATTTCAACCAAAGCAAACACGAACCAGGACTCTTTGTTTGACCTCTGACCTTCACTATTCGCTGCGATCGAGGCGTCGCCTGAACTCTCCGCTCTGCTGACGCCTCCTCAAACCTCAGACCTCATTTCAGGTGAAGTTACTGTTTCTGTCAGCAAAGGTCTCGTCCTTCAGTTTCTTCTCAGAAGTTCATCGACTCATTAGAAAGAGACTCCGACTGTCTGACTTCCTGTCTGACTTCCTGTGATTGCATGAAGCCGTGTGTGATTGCAGAGAGTGAAGCAGGCGACATGACAATGCGACGTGTGCTGCGTGATTACAGATGATGATCACGATGATCGCCGCGCGGCTCGGACTGTGATTGGGAGGCGACACGATTCTTCAGCAGGATAATAATAAACTCAGCTCGTCATAAACGATCATCTTCATTCCAGCAGCATCTTTAGAGGTGAGCTAAAATATACTGATGTGATTTAAGTGAACTTTAAACCTTTCAACAGGTTAAATATTTAAATTCAGTGAGCAGGAAAAGAACCAATCAACGTGGATCAAACAGAACAGGAGGAGGAATCATCGCGGACTAAATCAGGAAATGAAGAAATAAAATAAAAGAGTTGAAGTTAATATTTCATAGCGCGTCCTTCCTGTTCGACCTCTCACTTCCTGCCTTCGCCTCCTTCAAACGGACTTCCAGCCTCAGATCTGACTGAGCTCATTAAGTCGCATGGAGCCGCTACAAACGGACGGAAGCTTCCCGTTAATGCAGAGATGAAGCCCGCGGTGACGAACGCGCCGCAGCTGCAGGAATATACGCGTTATATAATTATGCATGGATTATGAGAAAGCTGCATTTCCATTTAAATCACGGAAGATTAGATGTGTTGATTGGACTGCTGGGAGATTCACAGCCGGCTGCTGAGGTACGTCCTGCACCTGAATCCACAGGTGCGACGCAGCACTCACTGTTTGTGACCGAGAGGACGGGCAGGTTAACACCTGAGGCCTGACCTGTTACAGCAGCTGCTTTCTTTGAACCATGCAGGCAAACGTAAAGTAGTTTTAACTGAACCTGACAAAGCTTTCAGAGTCGAGCTGGAAGGTCAGAAAACGCTTTTGTTTGTTTTGTGCTGTGAGCTTGGAGGTCGTGGTCGTGGTGGAGGAGCAGCAGGTTCAGGTACATCCGAGACGACTGAGAACCTTCACACACTTTAATACATCCACGGCAGACCGCTGAAGAGAGACGGAGACAAGCGGTGGCTCATGAAGTGAACGACGAGCGCAAGAATCATCGACAGACGGCGGCGATCCGGCAGCCGCAGAGCGCGGCGTTAATTTAAATCATCTTCTTCGTCTTTGGTCTGAAGAACTCGACAACGTAATAAACCTGAGCAGCGGCTGCGCGGCGCGGCAGGCTGAACATTTCAATAAACGGACCTCCCGTGACGCGTCATGAATTTTTCCTCCCAGCTGAGGACGATGAAGACGAACACACACACTGTGAACGTTCTGTGAACGTTCTGTGAAGGTCGTAGGTCACACAACTTCTCCTCTCGGTGTGTGATCACTTTGTTTCAGGACCGCCCGCTGCACCGCGCCGACGTCCGGCGCTTCGGTTCACACGCAGGCTGCATCAGCATCATCTGAACACACACACACACACACACACCATGTGCTAACGAAGCCCGCGGCCGGTGAAGGTCGCTCAAGGTGACACAGTCCATGAACTGAACACCGTCGTGTGTTTTAATGTGATTTCACCACACAGACACAGAAAGATCGAAGAAGAAGAAGAAACAGAGTCCAAAAATAGATTTTTGTTCACATGGAAACCAGAATAGAACGAAGAGGAAACCACGGTGAGAGAGGAGGTCAAAAAAGAGAACAAAAGAGATGAACAGAGAGAAAGGAGGAGGAGGAGGAGGAGGAGGAGTAAAGAGGTGGAGGAGGAGGAGGAGGAGTAAAGAGGTGGAGGAGGAGGAGGAGGAGGAGGAAGAGGAGGTAAAGAGGTGGAGGAGGAGGAGGAGGAGGTAAAGAGGTGGAGGAGGAGGAGGAGGAGGAGGGGGAGGAGGAGGAGGAGGAGGAGTAAAGAGGTGGAGGAGGATGGATGTGAGGAAGGAGGGCTAAAACACATATTAAATATAGACGTGTACAGTATGTATCAGCGTGTTTCCACTGTGAATCTTCAGGCGTCTCCATAAATAAACAAACTGTGCAGGTCTTTAGTTTTCTTCAGGACGATGAAGCGAAGAATGAACCAGAAAAGGTGAGCACACAGGTGAAACACGGAGCTTCCTGTCCCGCCTCTCCCTCCTCACTGTGACTCATGGTGAGGATTTCCTCCTCGGACTGACGGAGCGAGTCTGAGAACATGTGATGAGGTCTGAGCCGCGTGGAGGCCAACGCGTGGATCCAGAGTGACGAACAGCCGACAGCAGGATTTACTTCAGATCACAGCGCAGGCGAAGTCAAACAAGCAAACACACGACAGGCCGGAGGAGAAGACTCTGCAGGGACTAAAACAAGTTCTGAACCTGGACCAGCATCGAGACTCAGACTGACACAGAGAGCGTGAGAAGAACTCCAGACTCGTCTGCTAAAGTCCTGGACTGGAGCTAAAAGAGCAAAACCAAAGACAGCCGGCTGTCTGAGTGATGAAGCTCCTGCTGCTCAGAGATGATCAGACAAACAAGTGGAGGCTCATGATCAGGTGAAACTGAAGGACGGACAGTGAACTGAGGAAAGTAAAAACACGTCACAGATCTCAGAGCAGGAAGGAAGGAAGGAAGGAAGGACAGAGGTCGCAGTCACAGGTGCATCCTGACTCGTCCTCTGCAGGTGAAGAGTAGTTCACTGTGTGTGTGTGTGTGTGTGTGTGTGTGTTACCTGTCCAGGTCGTCGCTGTCCTGCATGTTGAACAGCATGGATGGGATCAGTTTGTCCATGTGCTGAGGCTCCCAGATGATCGCCTGCAGCTCATCGTTCACCGTCTTCCTCACCACGCCCTGCAGACCTTTAATGCCGGCCACTCGGATCCTGAACACACACACACACACACACACACACACACACACACACACACACACACACACACACACACACACACACACACACACAGTTACAGTTAGCATGTTGTCACATGACCTTAAGTGAATAAATAATCCTCAAATAAAAATAATAACCAAACTTCAGCGTGTTTGTTCTGTTGGACAGTTTCTCAGAGAGCTGCAGGGTGACTCACACACACACACACACACACACACACACACTCACACTCACACACACACACAGACACACAGGAAAGCCTCAGTCTCAGGACCAATCAGAGCTCAGCGAGTCTGACTTCACCGTTTACTATTTCTGTCTCCGCTCTCTGTTTCCAGTACGAGAAATAATATTGAGAGCGGCTGACCTCGCCTCGGGCCTGATCCAATAACCAACCGGAGAAATTCTATTTGGGAATTCCTCTCCACCTACGAGAGACGAGACGCCGCCGCCGGACGGGATAATGAAATACAGACGAGGAGAAGACTACACACACACACACACACTGTAAATAGCTGATGGAGGAGGCGGAGGTGTAATGAATGAGGGAGACGTCTGCAGGTATTGTTTTAATGCACAGCTGATCAGTGTGAGGATCACAGCGTGGGCGAGGAGGCGCCTCGGTGTCACAGCCTCACCTGAGCCTCGCCGCCGCCGCCGCCACCGCCGAGCTATTTTTACCAAGCTAACGACCCGACAGGCGGAGAGAGAGCTCCTGTGTCGACACAACAATGGAGGATTGTTTCCCCGACTCGAGCTGCAGGAACAGGATAACTCTGCTTTTGTTAAGAAACGAATGGCTGCACACGCACGCACACGCACACACACACACACACACACACACACACACACACGCACACACACACACACACACTCACACCAGGTGAGCAACGCGAGGAAATTGGTATTTTGTACAAATGAGCCTGTTTCTTTAAACGTGCTCAGTTACTTTATAATTTTCATTGTTAAATAAATTCTTTGTTTGGACCCAGCAGAGCGAGGACGGGCTGATCGTTTATTTACAGGATACATCAGTCTGAGCTGCTGCTGCAGGTGATGTTGGACCAGGAGGGGTCCTGATAAATCCCAGCGTCTCAGTGAGTGCCGGGGACGCTGTGCCGTGGGACTGTGGTCATTAAAGATACCCTCAGCGCTGACTGCAAAGACTCAGACGTTCCCCGGCGAGTCGGCTCGCTGCATCTGGTCATTTAATCACACCCCAGTGTAACGGTGTCTCCATCGCTCTCCACCTCAGGCTGACGTGAGGTGAGCGTGCTGTACATCACACAGGTGCTGTACATCACACAGGTGAGCGTGCTGTACATCACACAGGTGGGTGCTGTACATCACACAGGTGGGTGCTGTACATCACACAGGTGGGTGCTGTACATCACACAGGTGGGTGCTGTACATCACACAGGTGGGTGCTGTACATCACACAGGTGGGTGCTGTACATCACACAGGTGGGTGCTGTACATCACACAGGTGCTGTACATCACACAGGTGGGTGCTGTAAGCTCTCTGAGTGTCTCAGATAAACCGATATGTAAATGTAATCCATTACTCGTGACGCTCTCCGCCTCGTTACTCTGCTCAGCGTCATCGATCTGATGTTTTCCATCCTTGAATCTAAAGAATCTGTGAACTGCTCGAGAATCTCAAACGATGGTCCCTCGCGCTCAGACGCTGCTCGCTGCATCGGTTTCATTTCTTCCACAAACTGGTGGAAGTTAAACCTTCGTTTCACCATCAGTGTGATCGCAGCACAGTCAGATCTGTGTGGCCACGAAGCAGATCAGGAGGAGACACATCTGATGATGCTCCAGCTGATGTTCTTCTGGTTCAATCACAGCAGCTGGACGGTGAGACAGTCTTGCAGTAACGTGCACGCGTCTTCATTTTGCTGCTGAACTGAAGCTGATTTAAATTTCACCACATGAAGAGAACTAATCAGACGAACTACGAGCAGCTTCAATGATCAATCAGCTCGCTCTGTATTAACGCTGATGACTGAAATTAAACAGTTCATCATTTTGTTGAGGCCCGCCTCGTTTTTAGTTCAATATTTAGATGAGTTTTGTTTTTAAAACGAAGATAATTAAAGAATCAATTAGAGCGAGGAGCCGTTTGCTGCTGATGCAGCGTCTCTCTGGGTTTAATCAGTAATCAATACGCCGTCTTCTTTGAACTGTGAGGATTTTTAAGCGCTGCAACACGGTGCTTGTTTCAAAGTGTTTCCATCTGCCAGAGCCAAGGCGAGTATTTCAGCTCAGGTGGACAAATCAAACTACCGTTTAACGTCAAACACGGACGTCGACCTGGAAACTGCTAAATCAAATCAGTTTGAGGAGTCAGGCCAGGACGATGAGTGCTGAAGAAGGAAGAACGTGTCTAAATGTGAATAAAGTTCTGAGCTACAACATCTGTGAAAGACGGAGGTCTAAATATTAAAACAGTTACATAAAGCCACGTTCCTTCTAATCTTTAAGTCCTGGTGATGTGCTGTCAGTGTGGACGCTGATTTTAAAACACTTTGGTGATAACGGTGTTACGGACAGAACGGTAAGGGGCCCAGTGTTGAACCCTGAGGGATCCCACATGACCTGCTCTCAGGTAAACATGAAGAAACACCTACACACGTGACTTCAGCTGGAGTGGAGACATTCGTGTGTCTCTGCGAGGACTGTCTCTGTCCTCTTACCTGGTTCTGGTCTCAGTGTCTTCATGAGTGGAGTGGCACATGGCGCTGAACTGGGACACGAAGAAGTCGTAGCGGCGGTGATAGGACGGCGTGTCCTCTTCGATGTTGGCAAACTTCACAAACTACAGAGAGAGGACAGAGTGAAGGAGACATCATGATTTAAACTGTTACACATTAGCCACATTAGCTGTGGTGAGCTAACAGATACAACACAACGAGCTGCAGTCGATCTGGATCGGAGTCACACACATGGAAGATAAAATGAAATGAGCTGCACAGTTCGTGCAGAGAGATTCTGCAGATATTTGTTAAAACGATGTCGTATGATTAAAAAAGACAAAGATCTGACCGAGGTTAGCACGTCCAGGATCATCTGCTGCAACACCAACCAACAATCAACGACTCCAATTAACGCGGTTCAGATGTGAGCTGCTGAACTCGTGAAAACCTGAAAATGTTGCAGCTCGTTAAAAGGAGAACAGATCGGCACGTTTTTACGTCTATAAGCGCCGATCGACCTCGATCAGCCTGAGCTGATGTTCAGCTCCAGCTCAGGATGCCTCCAGTGACAGAGAGTAAAAATACCTTTGTCATATCTTAGGCACATGAATGGTAAGCGACGGTGATCATGATAATAACCATCAGAGAGCCTCCCCTTCTGTCCAGCCTATAATTTCCTCCCTCCAAACAGGCGTGGAGTGTCTGGAGAGGCCTCCTCTCGCTGCTCGCAGTCAGCTGCACTCGAGCGGCCCTCCTCGCTACCCTATCATTGTCCACTGCAGCAAATTGCCTCGGTACAGTTCAGCATCGCTGTCCAAACCCCCCCGACGCTCTACCTGGTCATTTCCTCCCATTTTGTGTCTAACCTTTGGTGAGGGTAATGGCTCAGATGGAAGGAGGCACGCCGGCAGCTGGCACACACACACACGGCTTCCCCGCCGTGTTGATGTGTTAAATCCAACACGTTACACACACACACACACACACACACACACACACACACACGGGGAGTGGACTAATTACTGGGTGGTGTTTATGAGGTGTTGTTGGGGGGAAACTCTGAACGGACTCACGTCGGTTTTATTCTGTCCTCAAACAAATTCACATCACAAGCTTTCAGACAAAGGACAAGTGGACTTCTTTTGCCGTGCTAGTTTCCATGGCAACGTGGGTCAAACTTTGGTCCACACATCCATTGGATGGATCGTCACACGCCAGCTGAACGAGCACGCCGACTGTACATTAAGCTCATCGTGAACAGTCTGCACGGTCAAATGAAGACCTGAAGACATCGAACTCTGAGTGAATCATTTGCAGCTCCGCAGAGCGCCATGTCGGTGAGGACCAAGCAGAGTATCAGGAACAAACACCCGGACCGAGTCGACCCAGATTCTGATCCGGAGACATTTAGCGGCAGGAGGAGAACGTCCGTCCATGTTCATTACGTACATAATATGAAGATGTACTGTGTTAACTCCAGCGGTGACGCAGGCCTCTCGTCTCAAAGTTTTGATTTCAGCGTTCAGTCTCTGCTTCACTTGAAGTGAGCTGACTGAGCTTCACTTGGAGAGGATCAGTGCTTTAAGTGAAGAGCGGGTAATTCTGCTGGAGCCGAGGTTTCATCATGTAAATAAGACTAATGGAAAAGCGACAGGCTTCATGCCTCACAGACGCCTCGTGGCAAAGCAGTTAGCCAAGTGAGAAAATGAGGCTGATACAAACAGAGCAATTTGTTTTGGCTCCCTCGGGCGACTTTAAAGAGCTCCAGTTAAAAAAGGTTCCATTAGAAAGTCTCAGTGATCTCTGCATTCCTGATGATGGAACAAGAGGTGAAGACTCAAATACACTGAAAGACGTCTGCAGCTTCAGAAGCTCGCGACGACTTTAAAACGTTCTCGTCTTTCTTGACTTTATTAAAGATCGTGGATGAAAATATCTGGTTAAATATTTGTGAAAGACGAAACAGAGAATCTGTCCGAGACATAAAAACATTCATGCATGATTTATGTTTGGAATTAATTCAGTTTTACAAAATCAGATTCATTTGACATGAATCCATGTTTATATCTGATGAATGATCACTGATGATGAATGGTGAATTATTATTTTGAAGACTGAGCAGAACTTCTGCAGATGCATGGACAGATTTTCTTCAGCTAATTTCCCATCAACAACACTTTAAGTGTTTAAGATGAATTCTGGGACGAGCTCCGCGTGTCACCAACAGGACGAAAATACTGTTTGACTGTAACTTTAAGCTCATCGTCTGAGTCTAAACCAGCTTTACATGAACCATCAAGAACTTCTCTGGCCCGGCTGCCGGTTCAGTGCCGGCCCTGTTCGTGTCTCGGCTTGACAGTTTGAGGGGGAGGAAGAGGCAGACGGTCTGCTGACTCAAGCCGAGAAGTTCTGCAGCCTGAAATCATTCTCCAAGTTTTCTCTTCGACATTAGTTTTGATTTGGAGTGAGAGTATTGAAGGAACACACACACACACACACACACACACACACACACACACACACACACACAGAGAAAAGTGTCGATGTGTTCTCCTGCACACGCCGCCGCCTCCTGAGTCCTGACTCAGGTAACGATGACGAAGGACTTCGTTAACGGTGAGACCGGGAGTCTGCTCGGATCTCGTTTGTGCTGACACATCGTCAGAAATCTGCCTGCAGCTGCGGTCGGACGCCTCGAGGCTCACAGAGAAAATAAGGTTAACGTATATTTACTGTCTGGAGATTCACGTGCACACAAACCTCTGAGTCTCTGCTCACTAACAGCCTTGTGACGGTTTGAAGGGATTCGAACTCACGGGGTCAGACTGAGGGGTTCAATAAGATTACAGGTACACCGTCCATTGGACGTCATTTAAAGTGTCACCGACGCTCAGACTGACTACGCGGCTGGCGTTATTGACGGGAGCTGAGCAGACGACAGTCAGCCTGTCTTGGTAACGTCCGTCTTGAACACTGACCAGGAGCAGAAACACGGATTCTCCTGTAAACTCTGCGTGACACATCTGGCTCCTCGCTCCATAAACACCCGCCGTGTTACCTCCCCGTGCGCCTGAGCGCGGACGGATGAGCGTCTCCTCCGTCGACGTGGCGGGTGGAGGAAGAGACTCCGAGCCGTGACAAAGTTAACGGGCAGATAAATTTGGAAACAGCCGACAGGAGAGAAACAGTGTGTGACACACACATTTATACTGAAGTTACACACTCCTGCTGGGCGCGGTAAAAATAGAAACGCTGTTCTGTTGTAGCAGAGAGAGAGTTACGTTAACGTGACGGATGCTGCGTGTTTCTAATGAACGTCAGGCTGATTTATCGCCTGAGCGCCTCCTTTCGTGTGTTGGTGGAAAGTTAAATTATAAAACGAGGAACGAGAAATTGAACTGATGTGACTCTGGAACTCACAGCGCCACCATGTGGCCAACCATAGAACAGTAGTTAGTTTTCCTGGCTACACTGCAGTAAAGCGAGACTGTTGGAGGTTTCCCGTCTTGGCGTTCTCGTGCTTGCTGAGAGCCCGTCGCTCTGCACACGCTCAGACAAACTCATTAAACTCGATAATTAGCCGACAGAACAAACACGAGCGCAGAGTTTTCTCCAGCTAACGCACAAACCAAACGCAGCTTCTCGCCGTGAGGAGAATTCACTTAACACGGCGCTCTGACGGCGGTCTGCACCTCCGCCCGCCCGCCCGCCCACGCCTCGTCCTCCCAGCTAACCGACCTGCGTGCGCGCCCGTCTGTCAGAGTCTAAATACCACACATAAATAATGCAGAGGCTTTCACATCTGAACCTTCGGCTCGGTTTCCTGCTCAGATGAACCGCCAACAAAGGCAAAGACGCCGGGCTGAGAACACGTTAGCGCTTCACCTTCAGACTCGAGGAGGAGGAATGAGGCTGACATTTGCTGGCGGCTCAGAGAGGCTAATAATAATTAGAGTCTTTCACAGGAAATGGTATGGGGCCATTTCCACCGCCAGAGTCAAAGTTAAATTAGGTATTTAAGCAGCAACATGAAGCTCCGGGCGGCGGCTGACTGATGTGTCTTATGTTTCTGTTTGTGTGTGTGTGTGTGTGTGTGTGTGTGTGTGTGTGTGTGTGTGTGGGGATGGATGGATTCTCTCATTTCAAACAGCTCACAGGATCTGAACAGACTTCATGTTGTGATAATAAATCAGATTTATATGAAGGTGCCGCGTCACGTGAGGTCAACAGATTCCTGGATTTCTGCTCAGCAGTAAAACTTAAAGTGAAGTCCAAGTTCTTGTCTTACCGAGTTGGTTCCCAGCACCTGCAGGTCCGGCTCTCTGGACTCCAGCAGCTTGGCCACCATGTGCAGGAAACTCTCCACGAAGGGTTTGATGCTCTGAGAGTGACAGGCCATCAGCAGCTGGTCCAGAGCCTCCATGGCGATCACCACGTACCTGCACCACGACAGCGAGGGCGGAGCTCATCATCCAGGTGAGATGAAACATGTTATGTAACTTCTGACACACATCAGCATTCAGCAGGTCATGAACCAGCTGCTAACATCAGCCTGCACGCAGCGTGAGGCTCAGCTGGTCTTCACAGAGACGTGTTGGTCCTCTGAGACTGAGACATCGTCTCTGAGGCTGTCTGTCTTCACGTCTGGACATTTTTCTGTCTCTTTTTATTTGAAACACTAAACGGTTCAGCAGAGACTTTAAATGTGACCGGACACGTCCTGACGAGCTTAATGAGGCTTTCTCTGGAGCCGCCTTCACTGCGTCTTATTAAACGTCACTTAACCGTCTTTAACATCAGGCGGCTTCGCTCAGGCGCGTTAATGGCGTCATTACATCGCTCACTGAGGCGTGACACTTATTATTATTAGAAAAATAGAATACACGTTGAAGGACGTTTTTATTAAGGACGCTCCTGCACAGGATGCATTCAGGTGCAGCACTGAGTGTAGGTCATCTGTGTTTTGGGTGGGCTGAGCAGCGAGAGCCCAGAGCTGCTCTGAGGGGGGTCACACAGGAAACAGGGTGGAAACCCGCCAAAATAAAAGCATAGATCAACATAATGGCGTATGTTTTTTTAGGTTGTGGTGTCTACAACACAAAGCTCAGGACTTTCTGTGATTTGATATTTAACACCTGGATTACACAAAGTACTGATTACTGTGAGGAAAGATGTGAAGATACACGAAGCGTCTTTTTTATATGATCTGACTAATTTATGGAAGTCAGCGGAGAGAAAGATTCAGAAAGATTCAGAAAGATTCAGAAAGATTCAGAAAGATTCAGTGTCTCTGTGTCTGACTGATCAATCACTGAGATCAGCTTCATGTTTAGGCTGCAGCCGTGCGCTCGTCTGTTTGTGCTTCTCTTGGCAGTCGGAGCGGTAAAAAGAAGCTCGCTCACCCGTAGCGGTGTCGCACCACGTCTCGGCTCAGCCGCTCGGCCAGGTAAGCCCCGATCCTGTCGAGCTTCTCCGGAGCCGACACGGCGTAGAAGGTCAGCTTCTCCATGTCTGATTTACTGAGGCCATCCTGACGGGAAGACACAAGGCAGAGTTATCAAAGCACACAGAGAACACACACATTGTGCATTTCTTTGTCTCTCCTTTCTCGGCTGAACTTCACAGCAGACACTCCGTATGAATAAACTGTGTCCAGGTGTGAGACGTAAAGAGGGAGTTAATTCGAGGCCGGCTGTCCCTCGAGTGTTTTCAGCTCCTCCGGCTCTCAGCAAGTGATAATTAATTTGACGAGGTCTCGACCAGTCGAGCGTTTCATTTCCCACAGCACCTGTTTGCTCACAGCGAGGCCCTCCAGAAGAAGCTCGGGACGAACCACTTCCAACGCTTTAATTAACCGAGGTCGAGGAATCAAACGCGTGATCATAAGTCAGCGCGGTTCGTTATCAGAGTCACGTTTATCAAAGTCTGAAGCTGTGTGTGTTCTCTGCGTGGTGGAGGTGTGTGTGATAACAAGCGGACACAAACAGTGTTGATACACAGATACAGGAGTGAGACGCAGGCCGGTCGTCTCCTCCATCACCTCCAACCATCCAACAAACAGCTGACAGATCAGAGCGGCATGTTTGGACACACTTTGTTTAAATTACCCACAATTTACATAAATTTACATAATTAGTTTTCTGATTTGGAATATTTCCAAAATTCCCCTGTTTAACTTTACATGGGAATTTTCCAGAAATATACCAGAAACATTCCCCCCCTTTGCAACCCTACTTATATATTATACATGTTATTTGTTGGAGGCTTTCTTCTGCTGATATTCGTGCTCTGCAGAGGTTAAACCGTCAGGACTTACTCTGCTTGGTAGAACCAGATTAAAGGACTAAATTCATCTACAATCTGTTATGATGGCAACAAACAGCTGCGACGGACTGTTCATGTATCAGTTCAAGTCTTTGACGAGCTGCTACATAACTTTCCTTTCTGCTCTAATCAGCTGCCTCTGTTTAAAAATGGATTTCTCCTCTGAGGGCGTTTACGGGCCACAGAGCCGCCGAGGTCGTGGACGGCGAGCGTGATCCGGTCTGATAGGTCATAGATTACATACCGACCTTGTATGTGTGTGCTGAAATAACTTCCATTAACTGTGGCTGTGCGTCGCCTGCTGTTACTTACTTTGGGGTCCTCGGGGAAGATGTTGTCCACCAGGCGTTTGTACCTCGGCCTCAGCGGGCCGCAGCAGCCGCAGACTCCTGAAACACACACAGACGAGGAGATTAGCAAAGGTTGACCGACCTCTGTCATGAAGCACGGCGTCAGCTCTGATAGGACGACACAAGAGACGAGAAAACTGAGCTCCCAACTATTTAGGACACTTGACAGTGAAAACAATGAAGTGTTAGGCGCTTCATCTTCTCTCCCTAACTCAGGCGGAGCGGCTCAATATCACATCCTCCACCTGATGAATGAACGCAGGCGACCCGCAGGTTTCTGTTCTCTCCCTCTGACTCATCCTGAGCTCTTCAATCCAAAATTACTCTGGATTCAAGAAGTGGCTGCGATAGGTCAACTCCTATCGACTGACATGAATTAGCATTACCAGCAGCAGCAGCAGCCGAGGCTCGGCGGTGCGAGGTGAAGAAGTTAAAGTCACGGTGGGAACGATTACACAGCCACAGACAGCGGAGCGTCCGCTGACATCTGCCTGAACTCAAAGTGAGAAAGCAAACGCAGACCTTTGTCTTCTTCTCAGATAAAATCCAGTGATGACGAGCTCACGACCCAACGACCACCCGGAAACACAGACAGACAGAAATGGTGACACGTCCAACCCAAGACGACCACCAACACTGCTCGACCTTTCCTTCCAGTCCGTGTCATATCAAACTGTCAGTCAGCTGATGGAGTTCTCCAGAACCAGTGAACGGATGTTCAAAGCCCATCGGATGTGTGGTTCATGCTCTGCTGATGAAGACCAGGTCAAACAGCCAAAAGCTCTGGCTGTGATGTTTCTCCAACATGTGAGCAGCATTCTGGATGAAACCCGGTGTTACGTTTCTATCGACTTAAGTACGGACCCGTAGACCCGCAGTCGAGGGAGTCCAACTGTTAGAACTTCAGCTGCTGACAACGCTCGTCACCTTTAGAGGGAGACAAACGGGGATTTGAGCTGTTTTTGGAAGGTCATCTCCCAACAACAATGAATCCTGATGGATGGACAGACTGAACATGAAACCGCTGCAGCTGAAGCAACCAACAAATCAGGAAACATCATCATCTGCCTGCGGTGACGAGAACGTTATGTGAAATCCTCAAACTTTCTCCTGTGTGCAGGTTTGTGATGTTCCTTCCTGATCAATGAGCGCGACAGTCCGAGCGGAGCGCCTTCAGTGAAATGTCAGTGCTTCTGTGTCTGAAGGGGCAGCAGACCGCGAACCAAAGGTCACGGCGGCGTTCGGCTCCTCTGACAGACGATCAATGAGCGAAGCCATTTAGCATCACGGACCGAAAATCAACACAAACATCTCAACGAGAAACGCAGCGAGCAGGAAGAAGGCGAGGAAACACAGCCACACACAAACACGCAGAGGCCGCCGTCACCTGACACGATCACCTTCCCCGTCTCTGGAAGTAAACATCAGGGTCGGTGGAGCACTTCATTTCCCAGGAGCCCCTGCTCAGACCGTTTACAGCGCTCCCCACGGGGCCGCTCGCTGTATGTACAGAGCTCTGGGGGTAACGTCAGGTCACCTTAACACCTCCAGACTTTATTTGTCGGCTAATTTGCAGCACAGTTTGACGGCAGCGCCCCGAGGGCCCGTATCAACCGCCTGTCGCCAAGGCAACCTTTCCAGAGATGGAGCGTTAAAGCGTTCATTATGGATCCTGCAATTACCTGCCACATTAGGGCGCGAGGCGGCCAGGGAGCCGCTGTGCGAGTATTAGCGTGACCGGCCAGGTTTAATGGAATCCAGCTCCAGTTCTTCATGGAGAGGATGGAAAACAATGAGGACACGTCAGGGAAGCTTCTTTAATCCAGTAAGATGGACAATTAATTCAGCGATGGATTTGTTCTCAGCTATTAAATCAATCGCAGAATATTTTGATAAAGACATTCGAGGACGTCACGTTGGACCAAACTACTGAATAATTAAGCGAATGATCAGATTTTATCGTTAACAGGGACCCAAGAAGGTCGACTTGTAGACTTGTAGGATTTAGCGCCATCTAGTGGTGTAGTTGCTGACTTACAGATTTCTCAGCATGAAGAAGAAACACAGGAAAACACCAAAGACCCGATCTAAGGCGGTTCAACATGGTGACTGTCTGTGAATCAGTTTCATATTATAGACAGATTTAAACATTACATAAGACAATATTAGTTTTGTCTAAAGTATCACAAGGATTTCATTTTGAAGGTTTTGTTTCTTTTCTCTTTATTTGGTCAAACGTCTTTTTCAGTCAGTCAAGGTGACTCGACGTCTCAGTGAGCAGCTAATCACACCGATGGCCTTCGCCTTCTGGAGCAATTTAAGGCTTCAGTTTCTCGTCCAAGGACACGTTGACACGAGGACAGCGGGATCAAACCACCGATCTTCTGATTAGAGGACGACCTGCTCTACATCCTGACCCATTTAAATCAACGTGAACTGAACGTTTGGAGACCACGCTGACATCCGGACACTCCACAATGAGCACGCTGCACAGACGTAAGTTTGATTCAGTTCGAGGATGCTGAGCAGACAACATGGCGCGATAAGTACCGAGCTTAGAGCGCTCAATTATTAAATGAGTAAATGAAGCCAATAAGCACTGCTCCAGTTTCTCCTTCGACAAAGAGACCCGCGTCGTGTCACTGTATCACTGTCTATAGGTCTGACACGTCACGCCGACCCTTCAGACTCATTCATTTGTGAAACGAGTTCAGATCGCCGCCGTTTTCTCCGCCCACGCCGACTCTCGTGACGTAAACCAAGACCCGATACACCGAGCGGTGGAAAACTCTCAAAGCTCCTTTACATGAATGCAGACTAATGTTTCACATAATGAATGGCCTTCTAGATTTCACACAGTCCAAACGGTCTTGGAGTCGGCCCAGGTTTCTGTGAAGCGGCGGCACGTGGCTGATCGCAGGAAGTGACTGAAAGATGAGCGGCGACAGCAGGCGATCCGTCCATCCGACAACACGGTGTCTCTTTACATGAAAACAATGAGGACGCTCAGCTGAGAGCGGCTTTAACCACATCCAGCTGCTCCTCAATGTAACCAAATACAGCCGAGGGAAAAAACAACGCCCCCTGCAGGCTGGGAGCGGCACGACCGCACACAACGGTCTGCTCAGACGTGGATACAACGTTATGCAGATTATACTCTGTAAATCTGAAACACGGGTCCTTCAATGCTTGAACAGCTTCATGTGGCTGTAAGGTTGTGAACTCCACCTGCTGCCTCCGTGCAGGTAAAATGTTTTTGAAGTTGATTTTGGCAGAATTGAAGGTAAACGTGGGAAAGCATGGCGTGTTTATCAGTGAGCAGAGTATCTGCATTGATTCACAATGATGTACGCCAGCGTCTGCTTCAGGGACGGTAGGTAAACACAGCGCTCAGCAGAATAAACAGCTCTGGGTGAAAACGCTTATTTGTAGCGCCGTCGCGCCGCTGCAGCGACACCATGGAAGCCCGACCCGGTTATTCACGACTAACAACCTCCACACACACACACACACACACACACACACACACACACACACACACACAGTGCTCCTGCAGCGTCGCAGCGTGTGTGTCGATGTGGAAGATGAAACAAGAACACCTGCGAGGCCGCCGCTCTACCTGGACACGCGGGGCGTTCAGGGACAGCAGACGGACCGACCCCCCCCGAGGATGGAGCTGCTGAGACGACGGGAGGCGACGGACAGATCTTCACTGCTCGGCCTCTGATTGGCCCGTTTACAGCCACTCAGGGTGAAGACTAACCGCCATGAAGGAGAGTCTGGTTCGAGTGTCCGACTGAGACGATAATGATGTGAAACCGACCGACTGCCTGGAGGTGATTCTGCCTCCACGTGGTGCCAGCGGAGACGCTCACTGTCAGGTGTGGACGGAGAGTTAAGGAGGTCAGAATATAATTAATGAGGTTTATATATAACACTTAACATTAAACTGTTCATTCAGTCTCGTCTGAGCGACTGACGACGGTTTACTGCAGAAAACAAACATTTATTGAATGAAATGAATCGACACCATCCTGATATCTTGATGATGAAAACGTCCAACGTTCGTTTTGAAATGTTTTTCTCTGCTCGCCATCAGCTGATATGAAGACGTGACTCTGCCCTCGTGATGTGCATCATTTCATTTCCTGATAAATTGACGCCGGCGACGATGATTCCTGTTAGAATATTCTTTTCATGACGCCTCGGCGTTAAAAAAACAAATCTATATATTTCCTGCGCTCATTCCCGCTCGGCCCGTCTGTTTGTGTGGAGGCAGAAAATGAATGACAGCAGCTCCAAATTACATTAAAACCCATTCCTGCAAAGAGCAGAGCAGCCTCAATACTGTAATAGAGGCGATGCATCAGTTTGAGCGTCCAGCTATAGATCGGCAGAGAAGGCTGCATAATCACAGCGCGGAGCGGCACGACATCGAGAGACTTTCGCGGTCGTGCGGATTGATAAATTACAGCCGAACACGGCGAGAAGAGGCCATTACAGAGCATCAGATCCATCATCCTGCTGCGACGCAACACAGAGGCTCACACAGATTAATACAGTGTCAACGCTCACGCAACCACCCAACGCCACCCGGACGCCGTGACAGGACAGTCAGAGCGTCCGAGCGTCTATACGCTGAGGATCCAAACATTTGGTTAACACGTTTTCATCACAGTTGCATGTTGGGTAGAGATTTTTCATCACGGAGCAGACCGCCGCTCTGCACCGACCCGAGCGGAGTAAAACAATCTTTACTGTTCATCGATTCCCACAGACGACGACCACACAAAGAAAAACCCTGAGAGCGACGCTCACAGCAGGAAGCTGAGGCAGGAGCAGAGTTATCACCACTGACCAACATCAGGACGAGTCTGAGGGAGAAGTTTGAGAAACGTGGACGGATCGGTCCAACGTGAGCAGTGACGCCACAGCTCTCGACTTTCCATCGAACCCTGACTGAGCAGCTACGAGCAGCTGAAACGAGCTTCCAGGTTCAGGGTGAGGAGCTCGAGTAGAGTCGCCGCTCATTTGCATCCAAAGAAGCCAGCTGAGATGATTCAACATCTGAACAGGATCCTCCAGGCGAGACCCAGAACCTGCTGGAGGTTCCACATGGCCCATCTAGCCTGTGAACACCTCAGGATCCTCCAGGAGGAGCTGGGATGAGCTGCTGCGGAGGAACGTCTAGAACATTCTGCTAAACCTGCAGCCACCACGACCCGACCCGGATAAGACCAGCTCCTCTGATAACTGCTGTCAGCTGCTAGTAATAATAATGAATTAGTGTCTTTTAAATATCTTAATTAGCAAAATAAAAACATTTTTATTGCAGAAAGACGCTAAAAACTCTTCAGACATTCAGCGGTGACCTTCACACTCGATATTTCAGGATTATAATAAAATACTGTGAATGATCTGATGGAGGTTTGACGTCCGTCCTACCCGAGTTCAGCAGGCCTCGCCTGTTGCCGACTCGGCTGTAGTTGAAGGCTCCGTCAGCCTCGGTCCGCGGCACCTGCCTGTAGCGCCTCAGGATGCCCCGTCTCAGGTAGACACAGAGAGACGGCATGACGGGAGCGGCTTCCTATTTGATCCAAACTGTTTTTCAGGTTCACACGGCTTCAGACATGAAGCTGACTTGTTCGAGTCAACAAAGGCTCGACCCGTTCTTCAGAACATCACAAAGTAAATCCAGCAGCAGCGGCTCGGGCTGACGTGCACCTGCCCAGGTAACACCAACCAAAAAGGACTCAACCACAACAACAACATGCCGGCTTCGCCTCTCCACGGATTCCTCCTGCCGCAGGTTCTTTAGAAACATCATCTCTTTGACGGACGGTCAGTTCAGCCAATGGGACGTCGGCTCGAGCTGCGTGTCCGTCGCCACCTGGGATTACCTGCTTGTTCTGACAGAGAAGACGAGACGCCGCCGGCTCTAATGTGGGCCTGTCAGCAGCGGCTCGGGTTACCGGCCTCTGTGTTCAGAGGAAAACGTGATCCAACACACCGACGAAGACAAAACCTGGAACCAGAAAAGCCTCGAAGGTTACAGTGACTTCACCCGAGTGTTTACACGTGTACGTGAGCGGGACGCTCGACTTTCAGCCACAACTGGATCTTTATTAACACGATTTAAACAAGAAGCCTGCTTCACTTGGCAACAGCTGGATTCCCACTGAGCACTCGTTTGCATGTGTACTGTACTGTAATGTAGACTGCACGTCTGCACACAAACACCGCCACACGTCTCACCTCGGTGACTCTGTGTACTTAAATCTGCACCTAAACCTTCTGTGAGATGAGTAATCTACAAGATTAAAGAGCGCCCTCAGCCCTCCTGATTAAATCCTCGGCCTTTGTCAAGCAGATGAAAGCTGGGACAGCGTTTCGCTCCACGCCGCCAACCCGCCATTTCCAAATAACTGATCAGAACTCAGATTTAGCAACTTTGCTTAAACAAGTCGGCTGTTGCTGTGTCTCATCCATGAGACTTCACCGTCTGTGGAGCTGAGAGCTGGTTTACCTGACGACTTTCCAGATGAAACGCTGAGACAGTTTATGATATTTAGTCTGTACAAATAAATCTGACCCAGACTGAAGCTCCACAGTAAACCCACACAGGACAAGAAAAAGACTCCAAATTAAAAAATGATCCAACTTTCCACATTTATCTCAGCACAGGCGGCTCGCGCTGCCAGGAGGCGCAGAGGGGCCGTAAACATCGGAAATATGAAGAATCGTGACTGTAAAGTTAGAAAACAAAGTTCAACAGCTGAAACTATCAAAGTGACGGCTGACGGAACAGACGCAGAGCGTCCTGACGGCCGATGTCTCACATTTACACATTCATACATGAACCTGCGCTTGTTATTTATGCGTTTTGCACATGGCCAAAGTGTTTGCCTGCTTTGAAAATCACGGCTCTGAATGGCTGGTGGGCTCATTGACTTGCATTACCACGTCCTGCTTTTGAACCTTGAAGGGCGCGTGCACAAAAACAGATGATGACCCATAAATTTACAGCCTCCCCGTCGCTCTGCTGCGGTCCCGGCCAGACGGATATCTAAATTATACTGCTTAAAAATCAGTTTTTGTTGTCTCTCTGTGGCCCGGAGTTCTGGCCGGGTTCAGCAGTCTGTCAGCAGGATTATCTGGCCCGGACGCGTGCAACAAGGAAGCAAACAAAAAGCTCCTCAAGGGCTCTCTCGTATTTAATAACAGAAGGTTGACGGAGCATGCACGGAGCCGCTGAACATTTAAAGGACCTTTAAAGACACATAGATGTGATTATGATTAGTCACCATCAAAATCTTGATTTTTGTGACAAAGAGTGACAGGAAACATTAAATAACCACAGACTGCGATCCGGTTCTGGGCTGCTGCCCGTCCACGGTGGTTTTGTTCGTATACAGCTTCCTTTGGTCCGAAGCACGGACAGTATTAGAAAGGAGAGCGTACTCGTGACGTCGCCCACAGGTTCCTGAAGCTGAAGCTCATCTAATCCAGTTCACAGTATATATAACCCTTTGGACATGAAGCTACAGCGGGCGGGGTCGAGGACAATCTGGGCTCAGACGTCAAACATGATGCCCATGTGTCGTGCATACTTTGAAAAAAACATATTCTAGACCACAGACTGTTTCATGTTTGATTTTATCGGCCCGTGTGCGTCATCCTGGGAGTATATTTATATTCAAACACTGTCTCAGCCTCATCCACCTGTCAGGAGTACAACACCGCCCTCAGCCACACTGTTCACACACATGAAAGTGAGTGATGGAGGCCGGCGAAGAGGCTGTGGGTGTCTGCGAGGAGATGTCAGCAAAATCTTCAGGAATAAAAAAACTCAGCAAACTATAAAAAAGTTCCTCTGCAGCACAGAAACATAGCAGCGTGTGGATCCTTCAGGGCGGCGTGTGGATCCTTCAGGGCGGCGTGTGGATCCTTCAGGGCGCCGTGTGGATCCTTCAGGGCAGCGTGTGGATCCTTCAGGGCAGCGTGTGGATCCTTCAGGGCGGCGTGTGGATCCTTCAGGGCGGCGTGTGGATCCTTCAGGGCGGCGTGTGGATCCTTCAGGGCGGCGTGTGGATCCTTCAGGGCGGCGTGTGGATCCTTCAGGGCGGCGTGTGGATCCTTCAGGGCGGCGTGTGGATCCTTCAGGGCGGCGTGTGGATCCTGCAGGGCGGCGTGTGGATCCTGCAGGGCGGCGTGTGGATCCTTCAGGGCGGCGTGTGGATCCTTCAGGGCGGCGTGTGGATCCTTCAGGGCAGCGTGTGGATCCTTCAGGGCAGCGTGTGGATCCTTCAGGGCAGCGTGTGGATCCTGCAGGGGAGCTTGTGGATCCTCAGCGAGCCGCCTGAGACCACGTCTACGATTTCCAAGGTCAGCTAAGGTGAGCTAGCAGAGCTAACAGGCTAACCTGAACTGTTTCAGCTCCAGTCTCAGCTGTCCTCAGTCCTGGTCTGATCTCCGACCCTCAAGTCTTGATCTGGTCTCACTCTTGATCTTCATCTGTGTAACTTATGATGACCTTTACTACCCAGAGTTAGCTCTGTGTTTGATTCAGCCGTGACCTTCCTCCAAGGTCAAGCTAGACTGGACCAGAACTCGCTCATATGAACCTTTTTCCTTCACGCTCGTCCTGCTGGTCAGACAACAGACATGCCGAGGCCAAAGTATCTGACTGGTCAGTATCAAACCTTTGAAGGCTCCATGGATGGACTGCTGCTCATCGTCTCGTCTTTATATCCACACTTCACCTCAAACCTTCACTCGACCTCGACTCGATTTCTGTATTTTTAAATCATTACAACCTTTTTATATGAACTGAGTTTCCTGCTTTGTATTTGTTTTGTGTCACACCTCCCACTCATGGACGTTAATGGTTTATATAAAGCACATTAAACTGCCCCCGTATATCAAATGTTTTATATAACCGTACGCATACATTCGTCTTGCCTTTTGTAATTGCCTTTCCCACCCACGGCTCGTAACGCACAGCTGCTGCTCCAAGGAGGGAGAAATGTTCTCCATTATTTATTTATTGGTTTATTCATTTTTCCTGCTTTACACGTCTGTAGAGAAGAATCCTGATCAGATTTAACCCACATCATCTGATCTGAACCTTGATATCAGGTTTGTGATGTTATAACATGTCGTGTACTGCTGTAGATGATATCAAGTCTCTTATTCCTGGTAGAAAATGTCACTTTGAGCCTCAGACGGAGGTTATTCATGGTCATTGACCATCATTCATACAACAGTGCGATCATCAGATAGCATCATCTCGAGCGTGTTCACCTTCCCTGTGGCGCTGCCTTATAAACATCTAACCAGAGACAAGAAAACACTCTGCACTTTGTGATAAACGCTCGATGCTCAAATTGAATTATGATCCGACTGTAGATAGTGGATTTGCTGCAGAGGCGATGGAAGCTCAGTATTTCTCATTTAAATATTCATGTAGGGTAGGACAAAGGGAGGAAATGGAAACTGAGTCAGATGAAATCCCAGGGTTCACGTTTCTGAGACGGAGGAGGAGGAGGAGGAGGAGGAGGAGGAGGAGGAGGAGGAGGAGACTCAGTCAGAGATGAAATCCTGAATATTCAAAGGACGGAACAACAGAAAATGTTGAGATCTGATTTGAAGGAAAGTTCATGGAGAGTCTTTGATTACACAGAAAGGAGTTCAGTGTTTCATTGTCAGAGGTTGGAAGGCCTTGGTACTCTGCCCTGATAAACTGATGGATGTCTAAATAGTCAAAAAGCTCATTGTGTTCTGTGTTTGAATGCTTCACAGTTTGTTTTGTAGATTAGAGGACGTCCTCTGTTTAAATGTTCACGTTTACCTGTCAATGACCTTTAAAGGTCGTGTGAATTAGACTTGTCTGCTAGCTTGACAAACCTCTTCAGGATGGGGATGTGACAAATGACGTATCCTTGTTGTGACATGTTGACTTGCCTGTTGAGGCCCTGCAGCTCAACTAATGCCATAAATACTAACAACAGCGTATACCTGTTGTGCTCAAGTCTCCCACCAAACATATTTATCTCTTGCTTTATACTTCTGCGGTCAGTTCGAGTACGGTGAGAGCTGCTCAAACTCAAATTACTTCCTCATTAGCTCATCAATACAAAGTGACAGAGAAGGAAGCTTCAGTCAGTTTGAAAATAACTAAATTTGGTTAAAAGTTGAGTTTCTGTTGGAGTGATGAACCATTGCAGTGACGGTGGGCTACGACCCCATTCACGCTCAAATACAACCCTCAGTGTCAAATTTAACTTAGCTCAGGAAATGTCAGCGTTAACCAGCGAACCAAGTCTCAACAGAGAAAAGAATGCTAGCAGCGGGATAAACGCCTTGGATCCATCATCATCATCTCAACAGGATACCAAGAACATTACAGTTTACTCAAATGACCAACATGACCTCCAGATGTGAACCCCAAAGAAGCCCCCATGAGGACAAGGCGAAAACCAAGCGGTGCATTTCCCAAAAATCAGCAGGGACCGGCAACTTGTTGGGCAATGTCCTCAGAAGACCATCAGGTGGTCCCTACTTAGAAGCCCATAATGTGGAGCCTGAGAGTACATTCAGTGACATTTGGGCCTTTAAAAACACATTAAAACAGAAGCTTCACCACCCTCCAGCCGGCTGTTTCATCAGTCTACCACTGAGGGGGTAGCTAACGCCGAGCGGCTCCAAAGAATGACTCCGACGTCCGAGCCGGGAGATCCATCAAAAGCAGCAGGGAGGGGGATGATTGCAGCGCTGGCCCATCCATCTCTGAGCGAATTACAGCCACCGCAAGGGAGAAATCAACCGCAGACAGAGGGAGGAAGAGGAGGAGAGCAAGGGAGTGAGGAGGTGAGGAGGGAAACAGAAAAAAATGGAGGACAAATAAAGCAAATAAGGTGACACAAGACAGGAGTGAACAGTAAGAAGGACTTGGGGGGGGGGGGGGGGAGTCAGAAAAAGGAGGAAATGAAGTAGGAAAGGATGGATGTATGGAGGGGAGGAAGGCTACAAGGTGACAAATGAGCCCAATATTCAGTCTGTTCTTCCGCCTCCGTTCAGCCTCCATCCTCCCCTCCACCTCCAGACGATGAATCTCTGAAGACGAGCCCATCGATCATCAATCTGATGTCCTAAACCCTGAACCTACAGACAACACGTCATCCAGCAGCCATAAAAACAAAACTTTATTTACTGACACTCTTCCTAAATGAGAAACTTTCAATCCAGGAAGAGAAATAAAATTTCACCATCACCAAACAGCCTCCGTCTCAGGGGTGGAGCTGATAAAACTGAAGCTGTTGGGCGTCCAGGGGAAGGGAGGTGGTACGATCAAGAGCCGAGACACAATTACCTGTCTAAGCCTTTTATCGATGGAGGGAGATGGAGGGAGAGGATTTAGCCAGAGATTCCTCTTCATAAATCCTCTGAGCTTCAGTAGGTGAAGGTTTGTATTACTTTCTCAACGCGTCACTTCGTCCTTTCACTCTTGTCAAAATGAAGATACATAAGACTCAGAGGCGGCACAGCCATGAACACCAACACGTCGGTTTGTTTTACCCCACGACCTTTCTCCGTGACTTTCACCAAACTCAGCCAAGCAGAAGTTTCATCACAGGTGGCAAAGACAGCAATCGTTTTTAACACATCTTTAATCACAGACAGAACTAACATGACACGGAAAACCTGCTGAACTATGAGAACTACGAATCCACGGATCACCTCGGTCCCAGAAGACAAAGTAGTCTTCTGTCTCTTCTATCATTCCAATCAGAAACCATCTGACGATTTCAACCAGCGTTGTATCATTACATAACAAGATGTTTTCACTCTTCCTCCAACTGGACTCGGTAAGAGTTGTGGAGGACACAGGTTATCGTAGGAGTCATTAAAGTCATGTGACCCATCAGGTGTAGTCAGGTTTGGAGATCTCGTGCTTTGGAAGTCAAACAGTGTTTTACAAAAGAAGTTTGGAGTTTGAACCTGACACGCTCATCTGACAGCTGAGTTCATCTCTGGAGGAAACAGTACTGCAGTAAAATATATTAGTACTATGAAAAAGAGGCACAGTGATATTCTGTCAGCGCTCGAGTATGTAAAATATGTACGCCTCAAACTGAGCTGTACTCAGCCGAGCAGTGGAGTTAATATTAGCAACTCTGAGCAGTGAACGCCTCCTGATGGAGGCTGTAGTGGGGTTAAAGTGCTCCAATGGGGGGCGCCACACCACCATGCAGCCTGGTACAGTCAGCCTGTGTACAGTCATCCAGCCCGGTTCTTGTGGAGACCTGCTGACACCGACCTGATGGGAAAGGTAAGATCAGAAGAGGCTCCACCCTTCACTGTGAGGCCTCGGCCTCTGAGTTCATGTGTGTCATCTCACAGGCTGACAGGCTCATAATGAAGCTGAGGGGAGAGTCTCAGAAAGGACTCAAACAAAGCTCACTGTGATGCATCAACAGGAGACCCAGCAGCAGCTAATCTTACTGACTAGTCCAGCAGCAGTCAGCCAGCTCGGCGTCTGTCTTTCAGCCTTTTATTTCACCAAGCTCTCACCAACCACTAAAAGTCAGTCCCAGATTTACTCTTGTCCGGCGGCTTCTTGCTCGCTCACTCTCTCCTTTTCTCTTCTTAGCTTCCTCCGTCAGTGTCCTCTTCACTCTCTGCTCCTCTGCCATCATGTCCGTAGAAGCTGCTGAGCCCGGTTACACTGCTAACGCTCGCCCAGCTCTGGTCCAAATCTCCTTTGCTAACAGACAGGGTGCTATACTAGCTAATGCTTAGAAATGGAGCGATCAGTCAGCATTGCCCCGGTGCCCTGAGCTGACAGCCTGGCTAACAAACTGAGCTAACATCAGCTAACAAACTGAGCTAACATCAGCTAACAAACTGAGCTAACAGTCCAATGCTCCTGTAAGAACTGTCTCTGAGACTAGCGCTGTAATGTGGCTAAAGACTGGGACTAAAATGAAGCCAGTTTTTGTAAATCCAGGTTTATTAATAAATATTATAAAATGACTGTTACGTGGATAAATGAGCAGTCAGCCTGCAAATGAATTTTTCTCCTTTTCTTATAAACCTTAAGACCTTTTAATTTTTTGCATCATATTGGGCTCTGCAGGCTGAAACGATCTCATCTGGCTCTCCTCAGGGTGGAAACACACCACGTGTACGTTTGAATTAAACAGCGTGTTTGCTTTGTCTCCTTGATGGAGATTCACTGGGACGGACGCCATCGTCTCACCAGTAGCTCAGGACACCCGGGCTGACCCGCCGCTTCAAACAAAAAGCCATCAAACGTCTTTTCTCTCTGCCGAGCCTTCAGCTTCATGTCGGCTCGCGACGGGAGTTCAGTCTGAGCGGCGGAGGCACCGCGCCACGCTGCGCTCATCAGAAACGCTGCAGAGATGCGTGTGACTGCCAGAGAAGAAGGAGAATCACCGTGAATCCTGAACCTGAGAATGAAACATGACCGGCGAGCACGTCTTTCCTACGAGCCGCCTGCAGATCTGATGAGCAGATTTTTACTGTAACAGCAGGAAAAGTGAGACGCCGCTCGGTCCGGGAAGCTCAGCGAGAATTCAATGGTAATCCTGTTAGGAGCCGATTCCTCGCTCAGATCAGATTGCTAAATAACTGAATGGGGCCATTTTTGTTTTTTCTTGTGTGTTTAATTCTATTGTGGATGTCAGAAATATCTCATCAAGTGCAATAACAGATATTTATGTCGGCTGGATTATTTCAGCAGCCTTATTTAAAGTATTGTCACATATTAATCATGAACTGACAGCAGGATGATTTAGACTTGCAGTCTGTGTGATCTCAAAGTTTAAAACTCTTCGACTGGGTCGATTTTCTGCTGCTGCTTCCTTCTTCTGACAGACGGTCTCAAAGCCTCAATGAGGCGTCGAGCCGACTGCCAAACGCCGCCGCAGGAAAGGATCGACAGCGTTCGCAGGCATATGGTGCTGTTTACGCAACACCACTTGAGTTTACTTGTGCTGAAAAAACACATCTGCTCAGCAGCAGCGACGCCGCGTCAAGCGAGCGCTGCATGCACAACGAGCCGACGGCGGCTCGGCCTGAAGGAAGAGTTCAATATAAAAGTCTCCAAGGCCGTTCACACAAAACAGAGTTTGAAAGACGAGCAGACGTATAAAAGGCCAGAAAACATGAAAACATGATGTTCATCTGAATCTCTGCGTCATGTGCTGGAGGCGGGGCCCAGGCTTTAACTTAAAATCACACCTGTATCGTCCACCGGGAATGGTGGACTTCAATGTGTGCAGAAGAAGAATGTGTGGGAAGAAGAAGAAGGAAAAGAGGTGTACAGAGCCAGGGGGCGGGGGAGTGGAGCCAGTGTCGTGCTAGAACAGGAGCTAGATGAGCGGACAATGTAACCAGGGCTCAGCAGCCTCAGTGGACATAATGGCAGAGTTTGGTGAAATAAGACACCAAGCTGGACGTATGTTGCAGCTCATTCTGTGAATATTTCCACGTCTAACTCTGATCTAAAGGTTTATTCCAACCAACACAGAGTTGGTGATCGTTGGAGAGCTGCTGTCCAGATGTTTAATGATCATCTGCAGGTAAAATCACCGGTTTCGTCAGTGGTGTTGGCGTAGTGGCTGTAGTCTGTGTATAACCTTTAAGAAACATGCAGTGTGTTTTGCTGTGCTGCAGAATCTGAACCTGATTGGCTGTGTGCAGCTTCATAATGTCACTGATCAGATTAGTATTGGACTGCAGCCCTGCGTCGATATTAAAAGCCACAGATCAGGATCAAAAATCGAAGACGCACACACTCTGGAACTCGAGCGGAGACACATCGTCGTCTAACGTAACGAGACAAACGACCAGAGACATGTGACCGAGGACAAACAGATCAAGACGGGAGACGGCGTACATGACGATCATGTGACCGCAGCTGCGAGGAGTGATGGCGAGCGTCCAGCAGTAGACCGAGGCAGCGGACCGTGTAATTACCATATACCATACAATTTATAGAGCTTGTCATGCAGCTGTACTGAGCTCAGGCGATGCCTTCAGGAGCATCACGGAGCAGAGACACTCACAGGCCTGCAGTCTGTACGGACTTAAAATCTCTACCAGACTGTTTATGAATAAATCTGAGAGCGTGTTTGTCTTTGAGCACACACGGTGCCACCAGTGATTACCCAGAAGCTCCGGAGGTGCTTAACAAAAGTATGATGAATGATTAATGATCAAATTAAGAATAAATTAACTTTTAATTACCTGATTTATCCCTAAATAAAGCTCAAGTTCTGCTCTGTGGAGCGAGAAGCCGTACATCACTCTGAAACTGGAACACCACAAACGGTCCATCTCCCTCCAGGAGAACCGGGAACACGGACATTTTCTTTTGTAACACAGGAAGTAACATAGCTGACATTAGCCAGTTAGCAGTGCTGTTAGCTGGTAGAGGAAGAACCTGGAATTAGTAACCAGAAGCGGAGCTTGAATCGGGCTCAGCAGCCTCCCGACATCTGACAACATCCCAGCGGACAGCGAAGTGAACTGCTGCTAGCTGTAGCTGCCGTTAGCTCAGTTTGTTAGTCGGGCTGTCCGGACTGTGAGCTCAGAGCTCACACCAGGAAGAAGAAGAAGAAGAAGAAGAAGAAGAAGAAGAAGAAGAAGAATCACGGATCACTGCTCGGGTAGATTCACTCAAACATGTGACAGTAAAGACAGAAGCCGTGGGGCTGCTCTGATCACCATGTATGGACCGGAGGTTCAGTGGAAAGTGAGACTCTGCTGCGGGTGACTGACCACAGAAGAAGAACTAGAGACAGTCAAACCATCACAACAACACGGAGATAACAAACTGTCCTCAATGAGACGATTTACAGAAGGACGACAGATAAATAAAGACTTTATTATCATTATTCTATCTCTACTCGCCATCTTCAGACACATGGATCCATTAAAGTTTCCTCTTACAGTCGCCTGTCATGTATTTAAGACACACTGTGGAAACTTCATACTTCAGGCGGGTCGATGAGGAGCAGATACACTTCAGAGTTTATCCAGATATCGTCACAAAACCTGAAAATCCAGCTGAGACGTCAGATTAAAGCTTTGGATGGAGACAACGCTGTGAGTTCAAGGATACTTTATTTATGGGGTGTAATTAATCATCTTTAGATCATTGTAATCAATGACAGAGAAGATCTGTGAGGCAGGAATGGAATCAGATATTTATAATCACCTGAACTCAAGAACTACGTCTCTGCTGTGCTGAGAAAAGTGACAAATTCAACGTTCAAACGGTCAAAGCACCGAACCGTCACTCTCATTAAACCATGTGAACCTAACGAGGAGCATAAATCATAAAACCAGAGATCAATATTCGCTGGAGCGACCCCGGCTGTTTATCGCGGCTTTGCTGGATCTCGTCACGCTCGGTCGAGACCCGATCGATACCTTATTAAGTTTAATCAGCTGCGTTTGTGCTGGAATCCGACAAACAGTGAGGCGGACGAGCATTAAACTGAGCAGGGCGACCTTTCCATCACATGTGGTCTGAGTTAAACGTCTCTCGGAGTGTCGACACGAGCTCGCGCAGCCTGGAAAACACTGCGAGAGACGGACGCAGCCTTTAAAAAGGAAGTCGCGTGTCTTTTAAGCTGCGGCGCAAATCCAATTAAGCAGTGCGGCCTCTGAATGAATCTATCAGCAATCAAATCTTCTCGATCTGCCAGAGACTGAATTAAACTGATCACGTTAGGACTTCAGCCACGGCCACGTCAATTAATCCTGCGGCTCCAGGACCTCGGCATTCTGGGAAGAGCAGTCTCAATTTACCCACCTGGCTGCCATTTCATTTGGAAACGTGAGACCGTGGAGCCGAGCGGCTTTAAATACTTCCCCATGAGGCTGCGAGTGTGAAACTGAGCAGGTAACAGGAGCAAAGGCCAGATAATAAAAAGGCAAACACCACGAAGGCAGCAAAAAATGTAGCTTTGTTACTCATCATTTGTAGAACGTGTAAACATCAGAGATTACTGAAGTAGCACAAAGATCCAAAATCCACCTGCCAACACCTCCAAAGCTCGAACATCAAACATTTTCCTGCCGTCAGTTCGATGTTCTGCGACACGGATGGAAACCTGCACGATTATTCTGTGAGCACAGGAAGGAAAAAAACTACATTTCCCAGGAAAAAACTACAAATACGTCAGCACAGGTAGTTCAGGTGTGTTCCCAGCATTCCATACTGGAAGCTACCTGACAGACATTTCAGCTGAAGCCAAATTAATGAACACGATTAGAATATTCACGCGTTGGTCTCATGTTCTGTGTTTTTGTGCAGCTCCAATCACGTCGCAGAGGGCAAAATGAGGTGAGATGTGGGGGCGGAGCTAAACAGCAGACCTGAGCGCGCACGCGCACGCACACACACACACACTTAAACAAACCAATCAGTCCATGCTCGGCTCGTCATAACTCAGCGATGCTGTCGGCGGCTCTGAGTGCAGCTGTCAGCTCTTATTGATTCGACCTTCGCCTCGTCGGTGATTTAAAATATTCATAATTAAAAAGCCGAGATTAAAAACACCAACTCGTCTCGTTAAAAGTCATTTTGTGGCTCCGGCGGTCGGACTGAACTCAAACTGGAGCTCAAAGAGAGATTTGACGGTCACAGCAGGTGAGAGACTTAAAACACGAGTACTTCAGGTTCACTGGAGACCTCGCTCACACACTGATGCCTTCAGGAGCAGCTCAGGGTTCAATGACAGGCAGACTGGAGGAGCCGGGGATCGAACGATCGGTGGACGGCCCGCTCTGCCTTCCTGAGCCGATGACAGCAGAGCGCCACGCGGCAGGCTGAGCAGACGCAGAGATGAAAATAAACGCTGTCTAAATATTCTGTCGTGTTTCAAACGCTTCACTCTGTCCCGGCGTCGCCTCCAAACCTTTCACAGACCGCTCCAAGTTAAACAGAGGAGCTCTGTGTTATTTCCACACGGGTCATAAATAAATGAAGAATCAGGCAGATGAGCAGAATCCACCGTGACACCGGTATCAATAAAAACCTACGGCAACACGACGCAGCGCTCGGTTTGAAACTTAAACTGGCGTCCTCGTCAAAACTCGCTTGCCAATTTGGCCTCGAGCCGCGCTTTGATTGGAAGAACAAATGTTTGCAGAAGAGAAGAAGACGACCGACGGACAAACTCAACATCTCAAGGCTTCTGTCGTTTTCACATGCAAATGAATTACTGACGGACTTCTTCAGATTCTTTAATTTAATAAACCCACCAGAAACTGAGAACAGAGTCTGTCACTAAGAACGTCTCCAGCTCGCTCAGTCTGCAGGAGGTCGAGAGGAAGTGATGAGGCCCGTTTGGACATTCGTCCATGCAAACTGGGTTAATTCTAATTAGAACTTCATCTACTTGTTCATTCTGTTCCCGTCTGCAGCGGGCCGGGTCGAGAGCTCGCTTTAATTTCACCCAGCAGGAAATAAACTTCTGCTCTCGTTGGTGGAGTCGGAGTCACACAATGTGTGTGTGTGTGTTTCTTTGTGCATACATGTACATGTTTGTGTTCCAGTGTGAGGACATTCGTCCCTCCGTCAGCTGTTGGAGGGTTAAGACTTCCTGATAGACTCAGGTGTTATTTAAACGGAGTCCTCACAAGTACAGGAGTGTGTGTGAAGCAGCGAGGGAGTGTGTGTGAAGCGGCGAGGCGGCGTGTGTGTTGGAGGGACGTAATAGAGCGTGAAAGACAACACGTGACCTCCAGCGCTGCTGCCAATCAAACATCTGCCAGGCGGAGGCTCAAGGACGACGCACACCAGCCGCACAGCTGCTGACGGAGCTTCAGGCTCAGCTTCACCTGCGGAACAGCTGACGGAGGTCGTGTACATTCCTGTTGCTCGTGTCGGCGGGCAGCGACCATCAACGCGCTCACCTCTGAGTGCAGAAGGTGGAGGAACAGGAAGCTGCAGCTCATTATTCATGCTGTCATGAGGTCACATGACCAGGATGAAGGACGGAGCTAACGGAGCTGTATGCTAATGATATGCAAATGATGAGCGTCATTAACGAGTCAGAGCTGACCAAACCAAAAATAACGAGCGCTCCCTTCACGTAACCGCTTCGTTAAAGGTCCAACGTGTGTCAGACTGACACCGACTGAAGACCCCTCGCCTCTCAAACTAGATCGGCTAGTTCAACATGGCGGACTTCGTGGAAGAGGACTGCCTCTAAGGAAACTTTCCATGGGAATAAACAGGAATTTATGGGAATAAACAGGAATTTACCAAACTGAACAAAAGTTAAATATAGATGTAGGAAAATATATTTCAGCATAATTCTGACTTAAACAACCAGATGTCATGCAGGTACACTCGAATATCTGCTATTCTTGATAAGTACGGTTCTGGAAACTTTCCATTGGGAAGTTAATCTTGGGAATTTTGGGATTATTCCAAAAAGGAAACTCCATGGGAATCTATGGGAAATAACTGCAAAGTGGGGGTAATTTAAACAAAGTGTATCACATCCAAACACAAATATAAAACAGGTAAATTCCCAGTTTATTCCCATAAATTCCTTTTAATTCCTATAAATGTCCATGGAAAGTTTCCACCCCTTTGCAACACGGCTCCCCCTGCAGGTACACTGTCTCATACACACAGACTGTGACCATCACAGTCAGCTCAGCTCGACCGTGTTGAGAACAGACAGAACTCATGAGACGAGACAAACACAAACCATCCAGAATCAGAACACGATGAAGTCAAACAGCTCTGATTCATAAACAAGCTCCAGGCCGTCAGTCATCAGGATCATATCGTGGCCCCGCCCTCACGTTTTGCAATGACAACATCGAATCTGTGGCGTCGCAGCGATTGGCTCGAGACGTGCCAGTCAAGCGGAAACAGGCAGCTGATTGGACGGTCGGGATTGAAGCGGTTCAGAGAGGATCAATGGCCTCAACCACCAACACCGCCACCACCGCGCAGGCTCGACACACAGCAGACCTGGACTCTGTTAGTGACACAGCACAGGAGTCTGCCTCACACACACACACACACACACACACACACACACACACACACACACACACACACATGCGTCACGGTTTAAAAAGCTGGCCTCCTACCCGACTCGTTGTTCTCTGAATCCATCTTTGAGGCGACGCAGAGGACGGCCTGCCAGGTGGACTCGATGCCTCCGTCTCTCTCTCTGTGTTTCCCTCCTCCCTCTCCCTCTCTCTCCTCCCCCCCTCTCTCCTCTCTCTCTCACCCCCTCTCTCTCTGTCACACACACTCAGACACACACACTGACTCTCATCCTCTGACCTTGCAGTGTTTGTGTTTCCCCTCGCCGCCGGCAGCAGCAGCAGCAGCAGATCTGCTGCAGGTGAAGCTGCAGCGCTGCAGAGTCCAAACAGCTAAAAAAAAACCCACCCAGGCTGGACCTCCTCGGTGCCGAATCCCCCAGAGAGAGGCGAGGGTGGACACGTTAAACACACACACACACACACACACACACACACACACACACACTGGAGGTTACATGAATGTTGTATGGGTTTATGTGTGCAGGGTTAAAGGTGTTTTAATCATCCTGATTGGACGGTGATTATGCAGATTTACTGAGAGGGGCTGCTGTTGAGGGAATTTTAAAATGTGTGTGTGTGTGTGTGTGTGTGCTGTCTATCTGCATCTGTGTGAGTGTGTGTGTGGGCCTGTGTGGTTGTGTAACAGTTTTTTTTTCAGCGTGCGGACGTGCCGGAGCTTCATCTGTGAGGAAAATATTTGAAACAAGGAGCTCGTATTTTATAAAAAGGACGTTTCAGTGAAGGAGGACACTTCATGATGAACCGCAGAGAAGTCTGACATTTAAACACAGTGACGATATTAAAATGTAATAAGAGCGACCTGAGCTGGTTTTCTTGCCGGGTTCGGCTCCTGGCATCACGGACTGAGTCAGTTCAGTTAGCTACACGGCTGACCGAGCTAACAACAGTTAGCGCTTCACTACTTAGCAATGTTTACATCAAGTAACGTTAGCTAATGTTAGCAGTGAGCTGAAACTGATGTAAGTTCATAACATTAACATTAGAACTAGCTACAAACCAAATCAATCCTCAGTGTTAGCTTCGTTATTAGCGTTACCCTTGCCACTACTTATCAATCTTTCCATCAAGTAACGTTAGCTAATGTTAGCAGTGAGTTGACTAATGTAATTAAGCTAACATTAGCTTAAGCCAGCTAAATAGCTAATGTTAGCAGTCAGCTACATTAGCTATATCTCAAAACTACAACTTTAGCTCAAATTATCAGTTAGCTACATTATGTTCTGTTCTGTTAGCCTGCTAACGGTAGATTCCGTTAGCAGCAGTTAATTAGCGGTTTATTTAGAGATCTGCAGATTTCTGGATTCATATTTTTATATTCTGATGTTTAAAATCTTTGAGGCCAAAGTCACGTCTTAAAAGTTTGTGATTCAGTTTAAACGATATAAATCTGAAACATCTGAATATCTGATCAAATCATCACTGCAGCTCTTTGTTGTTGTTTCCTGACTTCACCATCAAATGAATGATAAATCTGCTGCAGGCTCCTCTGGGTCTCCTCGGGTCAGCGTGTTCACACATTCCTTCCACAGATTTTAACAAACACAGTCTCACATCCAAAAAAGGACGGACGGAGCACAGACGGAGCCGGCTCGCCGCCGCACAGCCCTGCAGTGATTCGCCGGGCCGCCTGATCCTGTTTGAATGCGGCCTTAAAAGGTGCCTCAGCCAGAACACGCGGTGAAAACAGCTTGTTTGGAGCCGGTACCGGCACCGCCTGCTCTGTGAGGTGTTGACTGTCCTCGATGAAACACGGAGAGAAAAGACGAAATACTTCCTTTCATCGCGGATTTGTTGAGTTTCAGAGTCGTCTAAGATGTGAACGTGTCAGATATAAAGGACGCGTTCCAAACAACACGGCTGTTTGAAGTACAGACACAACATGACTGACACGTTATGAGCCTCCTGACTCATTTGCATAAACCTGTTCCCGAGCTCCACACCTGTCTGATACACGGGGAACATCCAGGCCGCAGGAGAACCCGAATCCTTCACGGAGCGTCACGTGACAGCGCAGAGATAAAAGCCTCGCTCTCATCATCGCGGAGACGCG